>JAUBOC010000043.1:7690982-7709938 GCA_032275365.1 Anablepsoides cearensis | reverse complement strand
TGATATTTCTGTTTCTGCAGGTATGCAGCCAAGATGTCGGGTGTGTTGTCTTGTGTTTTCTCGATATATATTTCATGAATTTTCCTAATCTCTCTTTCACTTCTTCCTTTTCTCTATTTTCTTCACTTTATTTTTCACAAAAAAAAGAAGGTCACTGATGATGAAGAATCCAAGAAACTAATATTCAGTTTTGCCTTCTACTGAAGTGGCTGGAAAGAAAGAAAAAAAAAAAAGAAAAATGACATGTAATGAAACGGTGTTGTTAGAGTACTGAATCCTAAAAAAACACAAATTTAAACAGAACAAAAATCTTATTCGGCATGACATAAATTTCAAAAATAAATATTTAAAATATTTTGTTTTGCACAAATTCAAGGTCCAGAAAAATTTCTACAGATAAAAATGGATTATTTCCTCACTCCAATGTATTTCAAACTTTATTTAAATGTTATGTTGAGTTGTCTCGACAAGGTTATTTTCAATTCCGTAATGTTTTCCCGCAGGCATGGAGAAAAACCTTCACTGAAGACACAATAAACAAAGGCTTGTTGAGAAAACCAACCCACTAACCTTAAACTCAACTTCTTCTCGAAACAATGTCTTCTCTGTTTCTTTACCAGTTCACACAGAGCCCTGCTTTACTCTTATTAAAATACTAAAATACCCGAGACACCCGAGATGCCTGTCTGATGCCGCAGAGCGCAGGTGGAGCGAAACAATCTCTGCGTGTCATCTTTAAAATGTATTTGTGTGGTTGAAGACAAATGTGTAAATGTTCTTAGAATGAGGAAAACTGTCCATCCAAACTGAACCAAACAAAAAAAAAAAAACTGATCTTGGGTCACTCATTCTCCCATCCATGTCTTTTTTTTCCACCCTGAGGATAAAATAAAATATTTATGTTCAATAAACTGTCTACCGTTTTTGCAGAAAGGGATTAAAAGACGCCCGCAGCCAAGTTAATAAACAAATACTTGAAAGAAATTCCCATCACCTGAAATGTGTTCCGCATTAATCAGTTAATTTTAAATTGTTGGGTAAATTGTAAAACCACACAAACGGCTCCTGTAGAGATCGGATAATTAACACTGTATGCTTGGATAGATTGTGTATTCAGACCAACACTGATTTCACATTGAGTCGTCGTCACCATGCTGTCTGGATGTTTATCAAGTTAATAAATTGTGTTTTGAGTCAAATAATATGCGGCCGTAGAGTTGAAAGCATGGCTGTAAATCCTTGTTTCTTATTTACCTCTCAGCGATGTTATTGAGCGTTCATTCAAAGTCCATCATGCTTCGATTTATTAGACTCATCTCTAACGCAATAAAACTGAAGGATAAATGTATTTCAGATCCAACCGTGGTGTAGAAGCTCACGAGTTTTACATTTCATCAGGAGGATTCATGACCTCACAGACAGACGTCCTGAGAGACTAAAACTCTCCTATGGAGCTGTAAAACTACTTTAACATCATCTGAGTCAAAAAGGTAAAAAGCAATGTTATTCAATGGTTGCAACTTTTTCTATAATTATATATAAAATTTGATTTTTTTTTGTTTGTTAGTTTGATATTAATATTACTGGTAAAATATCATTTGATGAAAACACAATCATAATCTACCAAACTGTAGTGGTAAAAACGAATTAAAGCAAAATAAAAGGCAGTTTTCTCTCAATGACATTGTAATGTAAAAAAGTAGAACTGTTAAAATGTTTTACGTATCAGTCAAGGCTGCCAAAACAAAATAATTCAGCTTTGTTTTTTGCCATTAAAAAAATCCCAATAACATTTTTACAATAGTGAATTTTTAAAAGCTTTTCTGCACATGAAGGTGACATTTTTTTATTTCTATAGGGAGATAATGTATTCACAGGCAGGTAATAAGCTTCACAAGTGAAATTTCTTCTTTTATTTTAACAAATTTGTGTAAATATTTAATTTCTTAAACATTACAAAGCATTTTTGTCATTTAAAAATTTAGCAACAAAGATTATCCTTGATTGTTTATAATTCATAGAAAGTTTTTGACTTACTAATTTGTGGATTATTTTTTTGTTTCACATGTAACTGTCCATTACCTCCCCTCTGAAAAACCAAAACTCAATCCAATTTGCCTCCAAATGCAAGAGGGACACAGATGCTTTTTGTGTTTCTGGTTCCAGCAATTTGGACTTCTCACATAAGTTTATCAAGTACCTCTATTTGTACTTCTCTTTTCCTTTCAGCCGCTTCCAAAGACGCCTGGTAATCTGGAAGCTGGAACTCAATACTCTCCTCCATCTGATCCATCTATTGCTAAATTTCTGAATGACAGATGGCAAACTGTTGCTGCTGGCACAAAATGCATCGATTATTTTCCAGCTTCTTGCTTCACTGCAGGGCTGTGTACTTAGTTCACCACCAACAACAACCTCAAACAGTCTGACAACATCAGTCCTTTTCTCTCGGAAAACAAATCTGTTCTGGTCTTTCACGGCACCGCTGCGTACTTTAGTTGTAAGCAGCAGCACTTTTGTCTCAAAGTCAAAGAACAAAAGAAAAAAAGCAGGTGCATCATCATCATTTCATCAAAACAGCTTCAGATGTTTTTCATATTCATAGCTGCATCAGAGCGGGCTTTTGCACAAAATCTTTCTGCTCCCATCTCCGCCCTGAGCCCAGGATTAGATACGACCTGACTGGCTCTTTTAAGCTGTCCCTCTTTAGGCAGTTTTGTTCCTTGGCTATATCCCACACTGACCTGGAACTGAAGAAGCATAAAGTGAGGGCGCCATCGAAATGACAGAGGTGTGTCCTCGTCTTCCTGACAAAGCTGATCTTTAATGCTGTTCGCTTCTCCTCAGCTGTCAGTCTCCTCTCCCTCCGACCGATAAGGGGCTGCTCTTGGCCTCTCCTAATTGTGTCTCTTAAGCTTAGGTTTGTCATAACATATTAGTGCATGACATTGAGGCGCTGATGAGCACGAACAGCCTTGACTGCTCTCACAGCTCGGTGCTTGTCAAGCGAATAGCCCAGATTCCCTGTGGTAAAATGCTTTTTCCTTTGACCTTTGTCCAGATTTCATTAACATATTTAACAGTACCGCAAACAGAAGAGCTGAAGCACCTCTCAACTCTTCCTGCAGCGGTCCAGTTTAGGTATTGCTGCACTTAACTGTGTCCCTGCCTTTTAGGAATTAGTATTCCCAGGATGCTGTCATCCTAGAGAAGCTTATTCACTTGTGAAACTAGATGAAATGGATGTCATTGGGGCACAAAGATAGAGGGTGGCTATAATTTCTCAATTTGAAATTGGTGGTACTTTATTTTTATTTAAAATGATAATTTGAGAACAGGGGATGTCATATGGGAACTCAAGAAGCATCTGTAGCTATTCACATCTTGTGAGTCTCTCATTAGCTTGGAGGGGCTTCGAAGGGGCTTATAAAGCAAACATTCTTCTTTCAAACGGTAAACTAATTAATGAGGAGGGGCAGACAGAGTCTTTCTGATTGGGTGCGTACTGCATGGCATCAGCCAAAAAAGCAGTTTGCTGGAATATGGGGTGAAAAATGCAATAAGATGAAAAATGCAATAAGAAACAACAAAACTTGAAAATGAGCATTCTGTCCTAGCCTGGGCCTTGCCTTCCTACAAAGTTTTGCTCAATTCTAGTTTCCCTTCACTGCTCCGTCTGGGAGTTTTCAACCGGGCCAATCAACGAACAGGAGGAGGAGTTGTGAACGATGATGTCGAACTCCTGTGCCATGTTAGTCTGCTTGTAATTAAGTAATGGCAGCAGAGAAAGTGAGTGAAGTCATTCAGTTTGTGTTGACACTGCTTCCAAATGAAATTAAATTTGTCTCTCAAAGCCTGCAGCACTCATTTACAGCCATCTCATTCAGCTCTGTACTCTCCTCTCAGTAGGAGCTACTTGTTTAAAGCACACGCTGTTACCGGTTAGCTTCTTAGCTTAGCTTCCTTAATGGTTGAGCCCTGCATATATCACAGTCAAACACATTGTTTTAAACTTCAACAGAGTCCACACCTCCAAGAAATCATTTCTCAATAGCCGAGGTTCCAGACTGTCAGTTCGAAGCAAAGCAAAGAACAAGGGACTGGTTTTTACCAGGCTACTTGTCCAAATATGAGGAAGAATAAGAACTAAGAAAGTTATTGTTACAGAACAAAATGAGTAAAGATGATATATGTGACCAATCATTTCAAAATGAGGATTAAGTCAAATTTGGTCAAAATGACCTGATCACATTTTCAGATTCCTGCTTTAAAAGCTACATTTTGATACCTGGATCATTCTGATATCATAATCCAGATATATGATATCATTTGGTCTGAATCCTAAATTTATGTAATTTTAATGAGAGTTTGTTGATGTCATTGTAAAGAGGAAACTTCAAATATTATTTAAATGTTGAGATTTTCCAGCTGGAAAGAAACTTTTCTAGCTCACAGAGAAAATCTCAACATTTGTCAAAATCAGGTTTTTGGTTGCTACTGCTCAAAAAAAATGCTTCAGAATTTTGTTTTATGATTATATTTCAAACAGTCCATTCAAATGATACATTGATAAGGCATTTATTCATTATGTTTTGACAAAATGGAATTTTTGCAAACCTTTTAATCAAAACACTGTATTTCCCTATTCGACTTAATCCTCATTTGGATGTGATGGGTCACTTATATTTTTTTAGTTTTTTTCAGACATGCTTCCTTAGTACGTGGGATAAAAGATGAAGAGTCCAACAAGCCATCATAACAGCTGGTTTTTGTCCATGTTTGGTAGATTAGAGGCAAATTTTTAAACTTGTGGCAGCAGTGGCAGCCTGTAGAAAATGGCAGAGCAGCTCTAGGACTGTGTGTTTCAGAATGTATGCTCATTGTGTCCCCTCTAATGAAATTATATGTCACCCACATACAAATACAACCATAAATTTAGGCAAAACTTGCAGTATTATAGCTGGCAGTGTCTATGTACTTTAGCACAACCTTGTATAATATCGAAACTGGAATGAGGAACAAAGTGAAACAGCTGAAACCACTCAAACAACTGTAGAAATTGATTTTTGTTCTTTTCAAAGTGTAAGAACATGCAAAATAGCTTGTCTTTTGGTGTTTTTCTCATCTCCTGTTGGAATGTTCTCTTCAGTAATCAAATCAGAGGAAGATCTTGTGCCGGTTCATAATTTTAATATTGAACATCATGTTCCTTTGCTCAGCTATTACTTGTTACGGTCTCTCCTTTTTTCGTATTTCTGTGAGACCAGGCAGGTCAACACAACAAGGAAGGCTGCAAGATTCCTTCTGTAACATGACAATGATTTTAAATTTGCAAAGTGAAAGGAAGGAAAAGGGTTGTGTAGCTGTAGCAGACGGTTTGGGACCCAGTGAGTCTCGATATCAACATGATGGAATCAGTTTAGGAATAAAAAACAGAATAAACTCCAAAAGATGAAAAAATACCCAAGTTTAGCCCTTTGCAGATGATGATACGTTTCAGATTGTAGATCAGTCAGTTCAGGGAGAAATCAAACCACCAGATGCTGTGATGTGATGAGAAGCAGGACGGTTTGGTGAAAACATCTTATTTTCTCTTATGTCTAAAGGTTTTAGTCTGCACTTTATATTTACTGCTCCCGCTCCCTTCACAGTAATAACAAATCCATTATCATCATCTGGTATTATTTACCCAGGAATTTAGGCTTAGGAGTCCAGGTTTTATAACTGTCTTAGATTAGTTTGTGCTTACAGCGCAGGAAAAATAACTACACTGCTGGTGTCACTGCATAAGTTTCTGCTGGATGACTCAGGCAGTCTCTTAAGATCCAGCAGCACTAAACAACAGTGTTTAAATTTTATTTGTTTCTCTCATTGTTTTGTTTTGTATGCAGTCTGTGCGTAAATGTCTAAGAGCTGCTATTTCCTTTACTCGCTACAATTCAGAATTGTATATGAGCAAAACTCATCTTTAAATTTTTCTGATTATAGTTTGGGTTTAATCCTGCTCCATGTTTGCTTTACACTGGCTGCTAAGGGAAAATACTTATGATATATTAAACTACACAGATGCATAAAACAACCTGTGAACCAGTTTTTTTTTTTTTAACTTTTGGCTGATTCCATACGAGGGGGGTGAGGTGGGGTTAACCGTGCCCTGTGGTGCAGCAGGTTCATGTTCTGTCTTTACATTAAAATCATGCTCAGAATATGTTCTGCCCTTGAGGGAAATCAGTTGGCATCTCTCTCCATTGCTGCAAAACTGACATATGATTGGCATCAATCAAAGTGTGTTGAAGGTAAAATCTGTTAGATTATATGTTTCCTTAAAATGTCAGGAAATCACAGCTATAAAGTTATGGACAATGTGTCAGAAATAGCTAATAGTGTTAGCATGCTACCCAACAAGTGCTGGCATACAGCTCTATGCAACAACACTATGAATCCTAATCTTCTCTTATTGCTTCAGGTCAACAACATCATGTTTTCTGGGATTTTCTATTGTCATTTATGCTGACTATCCAGCAGTCAATAGATTATAGAACAAAGGCTGAAACACCAGGAAAACCACTGGAGAGCAGAAAAGCCAAGTTATGGACCAGCAGATACTAGTCTGTATTTTATTATATTTATTTATTATGGCACATCTCTAAAGTACGTATAAAAATGATTAACCCTTTTGAATAGCATTCTTTTATTGTTGTCATAAATCAGTCATGGTCAATATAAACTAGCCTTCTGTAGAAATAAAAAAAAAAAACATCAAAGACAATCTAATTTCTACAGAGTAATCCCATGTTAATAAAAATGTGAATTAAGAAAAGTTTTTCAGAGACAGATTAGACCTGGGGTACAGGAAGTCAGATTTCTTGAGTCAAAAAAGAAAGTTTGCAAATTGTAAACAATGATTTGATAATAACTCAAACAACAATTCTGTCTGTTAAGAAAAGGCAAAATGTTTATATCTCCGACTGAATAAACTACATTCTTACCAAATGTTTATAGAATTATCTAAATCATTTAAAACAAGCTGCTTTCTCAGCAAAACCAGCTGCTTCTTCAGAAAAACAAATACAAACTCCATGAATTTAGAGTTGATTTAAGTTTTTCTGTCAGATCTGAAATCTTTAGGGTGTGCTTTCAATAATTCAGCATGTTCTCATCAGTGATTAGTCAAGATTTGACAAAGATTAAAGATTAAAGAAATACAAAGACTAAACTTTGTATTTATCTTGTTACAAACTCTGCAGCTTGGTTGAACTGCTGCTCACTGGTGCATGAGAGAAATTGTTTATCGTTTTTAGTTAGGTTTAATCAACAGAGTTGATTCATAACCAGCCTTGACAGATGTGATGATGACCAGAGGAGCAAACACATTCTCACTTGTGAGCAGAGCCAAATGAAAGCCTTTTTAGATTTTTCTTTTTCTTTTCTTTTTCTTTTTTTTTCAGTGACAAAAAACCAATATTCATCCTCCCCTTAGCACAGTTTTGTTCTCCACACAGGGGAATCTCTGTCTCTTTAAGTGGTAAATGCTTTCTTTTTGTTCACCACTGAGATGCAAGATGTTTCAGCTGTTTCAGTCTGTGCGAGGAGAAAACGCTTTTCACTGAAATCCTGTGCAAAAAAACTGCTATCACAATGAAAGGAGATGAAAGTCAATAAGTCCAAATGAAAACTGTACTCTGGTGAAATTTTTGTTTGATTTTGTTAAGGAAAACCTTAAGATAAATTGTTTTTTTTTTTTTTTCAAAAAAAAAAAAATCAATCCATATCTGAACCTTTCCTCCATCCTGTAGGAGGCTGACTTCATGTTTCAATCAGTCACTCAGCAAAGACCCAGCTATGCTCCATTATGAGTCAACTTCATTTCGATTGAACATCGTCTGCTGTTCAAATTCTGCCTTATTGGCCCAGTCCTGGTAATCAGTCTGTAAATGTTTTTTTTTTTCTGTGGAAGTTTTGATTTATTTTGCCTTTTATTAGTTTTAACAGCTTGGATTTTCTAAACATTTGACTCCTTATTTAGTTTTATGTTATGTTTGTAGTTTTAAATGCAATTTTACTTTTGAAAAACAATCTCAAAATAGTTTTATGTTAAGATTTTTATTTTCAACTAATTTGCAAATTTTCATTTTACACACTTGTCATTTTTTGCCCCTTGTAGTGATTATGTGAAAATATTTTTTAGTCCACTTTAGGAATCCATCAAGAAAGTTTCATATTTTATAAATCTCTATAAGGAAATTTGTTTTTAAATCACTAAAATATTTGCTATGATATAAGTTGTGATCTTTGTTTAGATATAGATTCATAAATAAAGATAATGTAGATAATAAAAATGAATTATTTTTAAGTCTTGTTTTGTTGTAGCCTTTGTTCCTAACCATAATGTCATACAATGTATCATTTCAATAAAACTTGTTTTAGAAAATAATAAATAAATAAAAACACCAGATGATTTTTCAAATATTTCTACACAATCTTTTGTTTCAAGTTAGTTTTGCAGATAAATCAATCCTGAGAGTCACCAAATGTGTGTTGGAGCCACTGTTGAAACAGAAAGTGGCTTAAAAACACAAAGGCAGCAGATAAAACTTGAACAATAGATTATAGGAACCCAATTAAGCCACAAAATGAGAAGTCTCTGCAGTGCAAAAGTAATGTCCTGCCTCAGTAGATCCTTTAGTTCATGCAGAGAGAAAAAAGAACTTTAGTGCAAAGATAAATTAAAGCTTTATTCCTCCGCACTGGGAGCCACTGGTGTCCAAGGATGGAGAAAATTCTTAAAACTTTACTGTCATGCTGGGTGCTCTGTGTGAATGATATAGCAAAAAACTTTTTCCTCTCAGCAAAACTATATTTCCTATATTCTTTATTGTAAAACAGTCTGTATGTTGCTAAAAAACCTTTTCATATGCAAAATGTAACTAAAGCCCAATATGTTCACTAAAACAAAATAAACTGAATAAAAGCACTTAAAATACAAAAAAGTGTTTTTTTTGTTGTTGTTTTTTTTGCTAAAAAGTTTCAAACTTCTAGCAGATATATAAAAGTTTTTTATTAGATGTGTTGTCTTGCTAACTTCCACATAGCTGGAATGATTTATACTGGAGCATTAATAATTCATGTGCTCACATATTCTGTGTTTAATGTACGCTGTGCGTTTGCTCTGTGTTGGCAGATCTTATAAACTGTAGCTCAAAGCAAAGCAAATTTCACATTTTTTATAAATACTTTTTATCGAACTGAAAGATCCACAGAAAGGAATGAATAGAAGCTGGTTTGTGCACAATTTTTCAATTCCTTTCTTATTGCATCTGATGTGAACATAACCACATTAAGCAGCTCTAGCCACATTATAATGAAATGATTAATCCTGCAAGGGGTGAGGGGGGTATATGAGGTGTTTGAGTGGAATTAAAGAGGAAAACAGCTTGAAATGAATAAGCTCCCTAATACAGAGCAAGTAACAAGACTTACAGTGCAGCCAATGGGATGAGATAAGTGATGTAAAGCCAAACAGCAATCGAGCTTTGCTGTAAACTTACGACATGATCAATTAAACTAAACAAAACATTGAAAATCACGTGTAACACTGCTTTCATCACATGAAACTAATTTTTAGGTCAGAAGTGAATATCTGTATTTACTAAATATCAGTCTGTGTTTTAGAAGTAAAAAAAAGGATGCAACTGTCAAAGAATTCTTAAGAAAATAAAAAAGACCCTCACTAATCAGATTTTCATCTTGAGTATTCACAATGGCCCATCATCATTAATTCATTATGGTGTCTTTCTCATTTAGCAGATGACACATTTCAAGCAGAGAAGCAGATGTACAGACTGATTGATGTGATTTGTGGAGCAGAAGCTTGCCATGCGTGGAGCTTCACACCATGCATACCCAGTTTGTCGAAGACAGATGTTGGCAGGAAACGGAAAGACTTGACTTCTAAATTAGCTCCTCTTCTTCCTATTTCTTTCGGTAACTTCACCACAACGTGAACTAACACATCTGATTCCTTCTGAGCATGAATGGAACTCAATCACTGAATAAGTGTAATTTGTTATAAAAAAATGTGTAACAATTTTTCAAAGTCAATCAGAATCCAATTTTAAAGTTACGATGCAATGCACAGAGCAAAGAAATTGACTGTGATTGTACTATTGTTTGCAAGCACTAGTGAGATTTGTTTTTCCCAAATAGTTGCATATGTTTCGACAAGCCAACAGTGAACGTGTTTGAACCATTCATTTCCAGAGCGCTCTTCTGTTTTACTTTCAGTGCTCTTTGCACTTCGAGTTGAAAATGTCAAACTTTTCAAAACAGGAGCCAGGATCACCACTGTCATTATTTTGCAGGCAAAAAAAAACAAAAAAAAAAAAACATCCAAAATTATTACTTTGGTACTCAGAGAAAAGTGTTTGTGCTCATGTTTGCCTGCACAGAGCTGGAGTTGTATATTATTTCAAAGAGAAAACATGACAACAAACACTGAAGAAACCTTTTTGTTAGAACACAATGGCCAAAGACTGAATATGACATGACTGTTGGATTTTAGCTTTTTGCAAGCATCTTGTGAAATTGAGCTCTTTGAAGCACATTTAATTACAAATGCTGATTGTGCACTACTGACAAAAGCTTGGTAATATGTTGTATTTATTAGAATGGAAGGAAAACCGGATGAGGTTCCAGTTATTTCTAATGTATAACAAAATATTGATTTATGAGTGGATGAGATAAAGACAAAAATTTCAAACCTTTTCCCTCCATAACTTAGCAGTAAATTCATAAGATTGTCTAATGTTCAGTTTAGGGGCTGATTTATCAATATCCCAGATAACTAGTTCTAAATAACTGCACATCTTAAAAAAATAGCTTGCGCTTAAAGTGGGCGGTGTGATATATAAAGATTGTATGTGCAAAGGATAACAGGTTCAAAGGTGGTGCAGAACACCCTACTGAAATGAGGATTCAGCATGACATAGTCATGTTTCCATCAATGTTTTTATGTGTATTTTGTGTATGTTGCATTAGAAAAGGTGAATGGAAACGGAAAAACTTCCTGAATTTAGCAAAAAAGTTTCCATTTCTTTTCGCTTTTTGTTTTTGGATTATCTGAAAAAGAGTTAATGCACAAAAGTGGAGATTGGAAACATTTGTCTAATAAGTTCTGACGTAGCGAACATTTACCTTGATCAGCTGTTCTCGCTGTCCAATAATTGTAGAGGCTGCAGCTAGACCCTGGACCGCTGTCTGCTTCTTCCCAGATATTCCCATAACGTGAAGAGAAATATTTTTCTACAACCTCAGACAGCATGTAACATGGCCAATACTAGTTGATATAACAGAATAATCACAACTTTCCCAATATCAACACATTCCTGATAACTTCTCTCCATTGTCCCGAGATATGTAGTCCCTGTGAGTTTGCAACCTCTACTTCCTGTTTACTACAATCATGCTTAATGTCAACGTCTGACGTAATTACCTACATGTCAAATGCACATTTCTTTTTTTGCAACATTTTAAAAGTTCACTCAAAATTCCCATTAAAATTAAATGGAAACAAGGCTGCTGATTGAGGCAAACCAGACACAATAAAATGCAGTGTTTCAAGAGCTTTTTCCATAGAACAAGGATCAGCAACCCTCAGCTCCGGAGCCACATGACTCTTTCCAGTCTTTACCAAAAAAGGTGTTTTATTAGTTACGTTTGTAGTTGTTTTATTAACCTTTTTGTTCTCAAATCATGCATCACAGATACACCCATGATGGCTGTCCAGAGCACAGATGAGCGCAGAGGTGTCTGAGAAGTTTGCACGTCTTTTTACACATGCTAACCTTTGATAAATCAGCCCCTTAGTGTTTAAGTTTTACATATCTGAAGCCTTCTTATAAGTTTAGTCTCATTTTGTTGTGTTTTCCTTTTGTTGGATGCTGCATTATATTTATTCCATCTTTAGCTAAGAATGAGTGTCTATGATAAACAAATATAAGTAAAGATCATAAGACTGCATCAAATCACGCCAATAAGAATTTTAAGTAATTGATTCACATCAACATAAGCTATAAATCTAGATACACGCACACACACCACCACCACAACCTTCAGTCCTGACCCCAATTTGTCATGTAGCCGCACTTTATTAGGACCAAGGTGACATGTAGGGTTAATGTTGTGAAAGAGTGCACCATCAAGCTACTCTATCATTTTTTTCCTGACCCATATGCCGTGGCCCCTCCAAACCTAAAAGTACATTTAAACTCAGCAGTGCTGTCATGCAAGAGTCATCGAAGACTTTTGTCTTCAAGGAGAAACTAAATGAGAAATTAATGATCTCTTGTAAGCCTTGGACCCAGGTCTCGAGGATGAAGGTCCTGTTCAGCTTTTATTACTGTTTATTATGACAGATATTCATCCATGTGAAAGCTTCAAGCTCTCAGCATCAAATAGTGCCAAAACTTCACAAACAGCAAAGGAAAACTTGTAAATAATATCAAAGCATCTTACAGACAACCTGCCTTGATTTTTTTACTCATATGATGGCATTATATGAGTTTTTACTCATATAGCAGGATGACAAACGAGAGCTTTGTCAGAGAAATACCTGCTTTTTTAAAAAGAACATATAGGAAGGAGCAGCTTTCCAGATAAACTCACTCCAGCTCCTGCAGTTGAATAGATTTAGGCGAGACAATTATTTTGCGAAGTAAAGAATAGCTTAAGAAACCAAACTAAACCCGCAGCTCGTCTCATTTCATTCATTATGCAATGAATGAGACGGAACAGACACACAGGTCTTTGAATAAAACATACATTTTAAAATGGCTGACCTTAGTCTGTAAGGAATAAATAAAGAGTAACCATTTCCATGAAGCAATTGTTCCTCTACCTTTAAATTATATCTATTTTGTATGTATTCACAAAGGAATCCAAAGGTTTTCACGCAAAACAAGCAGTGTTAAACAGCAGGTTCAACAAATAATAGCTGAACAAAAAACAAGAACTTTATAAAATAAAAGTACAAAATTCATTTGAACCAATATTAGTATTTAAAATTATATTCAAAAAAGGCCTATCAGTAACATAGTGACACAATAAATACAACAAAATAGGCAGAATTTCAATTCTGGAAAGATGAAGCAACAGTGTTTTAGCTCTCTAAGGGAAAAGAGGTGAAGGCCTCAGAAAATAATAACAAGCATGTAGGTCAGATGGTAAAAAATACTATGTGATAGAAGTTCTACGCTTCATATTATGGAGGAAATGTAGATAAGTTTTACCTTTTAGTATTTTTTTAATGAAATATTTAAAAATTTTCCTCCTTGTTTTGTAATAATTGGCATAATCCACACAGAATCTCAAATTATGTGAAATATTTTTTAAGAGAATAGCTGACTTAAAATTATAAAAAGTTAAGTTTTTTTTATTTATTTTGCCTTTAATGACAATAATGAGCATACCTGGTGTGTTTTGATACGTTGTTGTTTGTTCTTTTATGTTGCGTCTGATTTGCTGACACTTTTGTTTTCAAATATTTTACATCCTTCTCTAATTTCTTGTGAATTGGTGAAAGTAATGTGATGTAATATCTACAGGTGGCAGATATAATAAACCAACCAAAATACTACAAAGGAAAATGAGACTTTGGATGAACTGTACAAATTAAACTGTATGGACTGCTCTCATGCAACTATGGTTAATGTTACTGTATAATTTGCAGCCTGAGTGTGTGGTAAGTTGTTAAAGACATATTTAGTTTCAGGACAACTCAAATAAGGTAAGTAACATAATAAATGAGAAAAATAAAACTTGAACTGTAGCCTGGAGGAACTGCAAACATGAACTTGGAGTTTGTCCAGCTGTGGGATGCAACTCTTTGGGCATCTCTTCATAAAAATACATAAATAACCGATCTGTGTGGTTTCAATAAATAACTAACTGAAGAAAGTTTTACTAATTATTCAGATAAAAACATGTTTTAAGGGAAGATTTAGAGGAAAAAAATATGGAAATGGGGTTTTCTGAAACTAGTTTACAAAAAGCAAACCTACCACATGTGAGGGCTGCATAATTTTTGTAGCCAGAGGCAAGTATTCAACAAGGATCCCATGGGTTTTTTCTTCGTTCACATTATTTGTTTGCTCAGGTGTTGAAGTGCTGAAAGTGATGTGTGACTCCTAATAACCTTTGCAATTTGAAAATCTCATCCCGAGCTCATCCATTCAGCTCAAGGCCTTAAGGACACCTCTTTTGTTAATGTGCAGAGCTTTCATTCTTTGCACTCGGAGGATTAAAGTGAGCGTGTGGGTGGAGGTGCAGTCAGGCAAGTGGGACTGTGGGGTTCAGAGAGGTCCACACCTGAACAGAATCCTGCTGGTCAAACACAGGTAACTGGGTGGTGACAAACTACAGGAGCAGCCCTGGAGGAGTATCAGTCCTCAGCTGTGACAAAAGATTCTGTTCAAGAAAGTCGGGGGAATTTAAGAATGCATTTCAGCTTTTACAACAAAAGGTTTTAAATAAACCCCCCAGTTTGGTTTTCTTATTTGTTTTAAGTAGAAAACATCATAAATGCACTGCACAAAGTTGTGTGGGGGTCTAAAACTACAGGAAGAGCTCCAGAGGCAGTATGATTAAAAATAATAACTTTAATTAAAATAAAAAAAGTGATCCCAAGGAAGAGAGTCCAGTAACAAAATCTAAAAGACAAATAGCAGAGTGTAACAAAGGCTGACTTGGCAGACGAGAACTTGGGTGAGGATCTGACAAAGAGCAACTGAAAACCTGGAGCAAAATGTAAAGTGAGGAGGTCAGGAGTTTCTAAAGGCAGGTGTGGTCCTTATTAGAGTGAAACCTGAAAAACTGACAGAACGCAAAAAGAAAAGAGATAATAAAAAAAGCATACTGTACTTAAAACCCTACAGAAAAAGCAGCCTAAATCACTATAAAACAATAATTATAGATGAATTTTAGACTTGAAAAATTGTTTATATTGTTGCTACCACCTATTATTATTGTTATGATTGAACATTATAATATTGTCCTAAGATGACACTCAAAGATTAAAAGGTTTCTACTTCAGTTATTAATTTTCATTTTTATCTAATTTCATGTTCATAGTCCGGTACTGAAATTATTATTCTTATTTTTATTTCATTCTATGTTAATTTTTATTGTTATTATCTTTAATTCTGTTATTACAGTTGATAATGACACATAGCAATATACTTTTTCTGTGGGTTGATGTATGCAGCTGCTATTACACCTGAAATTTCCCACGCGAGACAATAAAGATTCTATTCTATTCTATTAATGGAATACACTTTATGTTTTTTTTGTTTATATATATATATATATTTATACTCTTTAATGGTTGTTGGATGCATTATTTTGTAAGAAATTAAGAAAAATATTTTTGATGAATAAGAAGTGATGGGAATAAAGTCACAGGAGAAGGGGTGGGCTAATATAAGTATTTACTTCTTCCCACTCCTTGGAGCGTGTGAATATTGTATATTACATAGTCGTTTTTCTGTTACCTTCTGTTGTTATGTTCAATAAAACTTATTAAAAAAAAACATAAAATGCAAAATCATGGCAAATAAAACAAAAAGCAGACTCAAAACAAACAAAAACTCAGAGTGAAAGTATCACACAAATGATAAGAATTTCAGATAGCTTTATACATGTCTTTTTATTTTTTATTTGCCATTTATGCATCAAATGATGAACATTGCTAAGGAAGTTTAATAATAATCAAAATCTGAAAACATGCATATTTAATGCAGTGAGTTTAAGTTATGCACACCTGTGTCCAAAAATAGTTGTTCCTGTTAGAATTATATGAAAATGAATGCATGTTGTTTTTAAAAACTTAAGGTAACTTGTATATATTTTTAATGCACAATATGGACAGAGGTGGATGCACTGTTTTATTTATATAGACAATCTCTAGTTTGCTGGTGTTACTTGCCTTTTTATACTGGATTTGAGTGCAAATCAATGAGCATTCGCCTCTCAGTAAATTATGTTGCTGAAATCCACCAAAAATGCTGCTTATCAGGCGTCTGTGTCCTCTCATCCCTAACAACATAATGGTGTTTTGTATTAGAAGTTGAACATGGACATAATAGACTGTCTGCTGCCCTCTACATCTGCTGGCAGTTGGGAGTGACACATTGATTTATGGTGACTTGGAGGAGCTGTAATGAATTTATTAGTTTGATAAGATTTACCCATCAAGGTCACACTCCAGTGGTTCCAGGCATCTGCTTGGTGACTGAAAATCTGATTCAAAATGAAGAACAACAATCTGCAAGTGACCCCTGACAACCAGTGGCATCATTTGGTGTCATCAGCGTGTTTTTTTCCTTTTTTTTTTTAGCTTTGTTTATAGCCTCTAACACTGTTAGCCTTTTTACAGTGAAGCACAAACTCCTGCAATAGTTACACATTCACAGCAGCTGTCTGCCACTTACTTAGGAAAACCAGTTAACTATCGTGACAGACTGGCAATGCCTCTGCCTGCAAGTTACTGCTGTTTCCCCTTTTTAACGTTAAAACCCTCCACACTGACATTACTACAAACGTACTTTATAAGAAATCTACACTACCTGTCTAGCAGTGTATCACTGTAAGATTTATAGCTGCTGGAGTCCAAAGCTGTTGCAGTATTTGCTGTAGCAGATACTGTCTCCTATGGCTTTGCTACCACCGTAATTGGGTCTTAATTGTCATGGTGATCTACTTTTAGCACAATTAAAATGTTGTCTCTGCGTATTGACAGCTAAGTAACGAGTTATATCTTGCCTCCTCCATAATTCTATTGGTTTCTCAGCCCATTTTTGAGAGTTAAATTAGCCCAGCTGGCACTAAACCAGATAAAATCTGAAATATATATATATGTGTGTGTGCAGCACTGCGACACACTGACTTACTAAAACACTGGTTATGTGTTAACACATGTTAACAGAATGTATTAAATGCAGTCATTTAAAATAATTAAACTTGGGATAAAATAAAATAAGGCTGCACAGAAAAATAACACAATTGTGATTCTGCTGTATAACATTTTCTCAGTTCACCAAGGTTCTCCCAGAGCTTTCTGTGTTTACATCAAGGCCAATGAGAGTCCATTGAATTGGTCACAGGTATTATTGGCACACAGAGTGAGAAACTAAGAATATGAGAGCTCAAGATTTACTGCAGACCAAGCAGAACTTTGCAGTATTGATGTTGAGGAGCTGACAACAAACTTTTTCATGCATTTTGCAGCCCTGTTGATGCATTTAAGACACAATCAATATGTAAAGCACAAACAGCAACTAGCATGCATTTTCTTTTACCTGATTTTCCCTGCAGGGTCAGAGGGGAGCTGGCGTCTACGTCCAGTAACAGTGGTTCAAACTGCCACAACAATCTAAAGGAGCTAGTGTTATTTTTATAATAACAATTATGAAAGTTTAATTACTTTTTTATTTATAAAGCCAACATTTTTGTAGTTGGTAAGCGTGATGAGCAATTATCAGAACTATTTAATGAAACTCGAAGAACAATAAGTCAGCAGAACCAAAAAGGCAGAGTGGGAGTGTGTACTTATACTCTGATTTAATTACAGCTATGTAATGCTTTAATTACAGCTGGTACACATAACAACAAATAACCCTGTTTGCCATGGTTGAGCAGCAGGACGTAATAATTGTGCAGCCATAGATTTCTGATTTGAATAGCTCTTCCAAACATCTCCTAGCCAATTACTCATCCTTGAAAAGAAGACCTAGTCATTTTAAAGATTTAAAAAAATTAAAATAAGGATGGCCTTTATTTTAATTTAATAACAAATGTGGTATCTCATACTGAGAATCTAGCCTCAGAAGCACACCACATACAAAATCTTCTGTCCTGATAATTTAATTCTTAAACAGGATGACCTTTAAAGAATGAATTTCATTGGCATTTATCCACACCTTTACAGAAAAATGTAGGATTGTTGCGTAGATTGAAAATACCAACAGAATATGATGAATTGATTTTCTAAACATGCTTGTTTAAAAGGTGGGTGGTCTGCATGTGTTTAATTAATAAAGCTAATGAATCTGACACATGTAGTCATGGTCATGATTTTTAGCATTAAAAAAATCCACAAACACCCACAAAGCTTTAATTTTTGGGGAAACTAATGTGTTTTGCTTAGCTCGATGTAACACTTTGCACCTTTCCCCGCGGAAGACATGAGCTCCTTGATCAGAGAACTTTAAGATGAGCAAACTTGAACAACTCTGAACCTGTTAAAAAGATTTTTTTTCTGGGGTGTTGCAGTTTTCATTGATGAGGTGATTAAGTGTGCTCAAGCTGTGTGAAACACCTGTAGTGACCCAGCAGGAAGCTCAGAGGGAGTTACGATTCAGCTTGAGTAGCGTGTATCCCAAGCAGCCACTTTTATATCCCATTTGCAAACAAAGCAACGGGATTTGAAACTGTTATTTGAAGGAGCCAATTTAATTTTACTGCTATGCCTCAAGCACAGTAAAAAGTTTGTGTGTCTACATGAAGGCTTTGTGGCGCTTCTCCCGCTTTGTTTTTTAGTTCCATATGTTTTTCTCTATCTACATTTTTAGCTTTAATGAGTCAGCAGCAGTTGCTCTGAAGCACATAGGAAAAAGGCTTCAGAGGAATTGCAGTGAAGTGATTTGTAACATTACCCTGCGTTGACTTAATAAGTGAGCAATTTAAAAGACGGATTAGCTTCACCTGGTTTTCACGCAGTGCAGCCATATATTGGTGTCACTGCTCGTAGTGACAGAAGAAACTAAAAATTCTTCCCAGAAATAAACTTCAATAAAAATATATGAAAAAGTCAGCAGGCTGTGTCCTCATACAGTGGGGAGAACAAGTATTTGATACACTGTTGATTTTTCAGGTTTTCCCACTTGCAAAGCATGTAGAAGACT
>JAUBOC010000043.1:7677860-7690882 GCA_032275365.1 Anablepsoides cearensis | reverse complement strand
CTGATCTCTGTAATTGCAAACAAAGGTTTCTGTACCAAATATTAAGTTTCTTTTTTCTGGTGTATCAAATACTTGTTCTCCCCACCGTATGTGGATGTTGCATTTTTGCCCCTCTGTCCATGATACATCAATTTATTCAACTTTAACCCATTGGCCTCATTAAAGGACACTACTAATGCCCTCTAGTGGTCTCATGACAATATTACACTCATTTGTGTGAAAAAAAATGGCAGGGATCCCAGTAAAAAGCCTCTACGGCAACTCTGGTAAGAAAAATGGCCAAAGTAAAAATCCACATTACACTTCATGCTTAAACCCAGTATATTTATGCACCGTTATATCTTTAGCTTCATAAGGCATGCAAATTTGACTTTTTAAAAATTTTTATTTTATATTTTTTATAATTGAAGCAAAGTACAATGTCTGTTGAGATAAAAGTACTTATTTGTTGACATTGGGACTAATTTTGTTATTAATTGTACTTTGGATAAACCTGCAAATATTTAGAAGAGTTCACAATCATAAATAGTTATAGCAAGTGGTATATTTGTTCAACCAATCAATCATGATCTGGTGAAATGATCTGTGATTTCCTGCCATTATGTCATGTAATATGCTCTTCAAACTGAAGCACAATCTGAAAGTTGTCATGGATAATGATGATGATGATACGCTTCACTGATTTTGCTCTGTTCAACAACTAACTGCTGTTTTTCCAAAATAACTACCAAAACAGAACCCCTAGAAAGGCTATCATGAAGTGGCTCAAGTTTTGCATGGTCTTTGTTTATTACACACTCAAAAAAATAAATTGTTGGATTTACTTAACTCAGTTATGTCAACAATTTCTACTTAACTGAGTTGAGTAAATCTAAAGCAACTTGCACAATTAAGTTGAAATAAATTGCGAAAGTTATGTTGTACGTACTCAACTCAGTTAAGTGCAAATTTTTGACATAACTGAGTTAAGTAAATCCAACAATCTGTTTTTTGAGTGCACCTCAACAGGCGTGACATTTTGAGACCTGGTGTCCTCATATGAGGACATCTTTTTTTGCAAAAACTACTTCCTGTACATGACAGAGACTAGTTATTATACTTATTAGGTCCTACTAATCCCATGTATCTTGTGGGGGGAAAAAAAGCACAAAAAAAATCTTGGGTCTCAGGAGGTTAAACGTGCAGATTTTTTAAAGACCCACTCATTCTGTAGTTTTTCTAAAGTGAAACATGATATACTTTTATAAACTATTTTGTGATTAATTTTGTGATTAAAATGATGAGTTTGTGTCTGGAAGGCTCAACAATATGGCCACTCAGAGTAGGAGGTATATAAATAGCTACATACCTGAGCACATATCCATTATTGAATTAAAAACAGTAGTTGAACAGGAAGAATCAAGACTTGACTCCGGATGGTTGTGAACGCGTAACAAAGTAACTGAACAGTTAGTACTATAATAACACTACATTTTATGTAAATCCTAGCATTGGCTGAACTGTTTTTTTAAGTGAACATAATCAAAAAACATTTTGAATAAAGCATTTTTGCCAAGTCACAAAACTGAAGCTTAATTTTCCAAACTCTCCGTTCAGATTTGAAAAACTGTTCAACGTTCAGACTGAATTAATTTCTGCTGTTCAGGGCTGCCTCCCTGTGTTTTTAAAAGTACACAAAGGCGTACTATAAAATTTGTACCAGTGAAAATTTAATGTTATTCTGATATTGACCACGGGTAGAAATAAGGATTTGAACCCTTGTATTAAAAGGTCAAACTCCTGCAGTCAGCGTGCCAATTATCCACTCTGACTCCAGCATGAAAAGCAGAATTTACCCAATAAATCAAAGCCAGTGAGCAATACATGAAATAAGCATGAGCTTCACAGCAAGTATTGTCATGGTGAAATGTAATCTATGGCACCAAGGAAACCATGCACACAAAAACAACATGCACAATCTCAGGTAAGAGTTAGGCACCAAACTGTAAGTTTCATTATGTTGACAGGCTGGTGATTCCTACAAAACAACAGAACTCAAACTATTTTTTTTGTCTCTAGAATTAATGCGTTACACAAAAGAGGTGTCAGCATGGCCTGAGTTAACACTCACCATATCTAAGCAAGTTTGTCTGACGGATGACAGCTGAGACATGTCAGCCAGTGTGAGTAAACCAAATCACACTGACACTTTTTTCCACTTATTTTTGGAAATTATTTTTTTAAATATCACTAACAGGACAATGTTACTCTAAAAATGGTTTAATTTACAGATTTATAATAACATTAGAACAGACTCTGACAAAAGAGCAGCCCAGAGTTTACACCAGAAAACAGTTTTTTCCCATTTCTCTCTTTTTGCTCTGCTCTCAGACAGAGGGAGAGTGTTTTGACAGCGCTGTTTTTGCTTCTGCATAACATAAAGGCGTGAGTCATGGGAGCTCAAAGATGTCCCTGGAAGCATGTTCGTGAAGCTTTCAGAAGCCTTGTTTGTCACCTTTTCACACAATATAGGAAAATTCACAAGGCCCCCCCACACACAGCTGCTGCAACCCTCTTTTTTCCAAAAGGCAACATAAACATATTAGTTTATTTTTCCCTTCATTTAGTTGTGATTTGCATGCTGAATATAGGTTGTTCACTTTACAAGTCATGGCTAAAGAACACTTATCTGTGTACATGTTAAGTGAAAGGGAATTTATTTGAGATAATAAACAGAAACAAAGAGAAAATGCTCATTTTATTAAAAGTTGTGCAAAGGAATTTTTCATCCAGGCCTTCACAGAGCAATAACACCCCACCCTCTTCCCATATGGCAACAGGAATGTTGCTTTTGGACAGCAGTGGGCTGCTGGAAAGGCTCAAAGATCACAGCAAAAAGTCTGAGCTGTTCAACTGTCATGAAAACCCCCAAGAGACCGGTCCTACAGGATCCAATGGCATCTGTGGGAGGCAGGACAAATCTATAAAGACCTGGCCACACAAGCCACAGGACCCAAAGGAATCCAGGCTATGCCCCTGATGTTCTTTGTCCTTGTTCTGACCTGTTAGAGCTGCTCTGGCAGCAAGAAGGGAGACTTCTTTTAGGTGGAAAGTCACAGTGTTGTGGCTGGTTGGTGTATAGCTGTATATCTGTCTCATAAAAATAAGCATATTGTTTCATTAAACAGATTTTCCATGTAGATTATTTCTGTTCTAATCCTGTGATTCTGGATTGTAAACATTCTTTATTAGGCGCAGAGGGATAATTGCATCACTTGGGATAAAACTGAGATCCTGTGGATAATAAACAGGATGCGAGCGTAAACATGAAATCAAAGTGATGCTTTCCTGAGAGGTCAGGTGCACCTTCACCAGAGGATTAACTTTCCCTTTTGTTACACCACGTAATTAAAAATAATTTGTGCTGTTTGATCTTCCTGCAGGGGTTACTGTAACAATCTCATATTCAAAACTGAAAACTAATTGAAATTGAATATCAAAGACAACCAACGTGCTGCTCCTATAATACATAACAAATTGTTCATTGTTGCATCAAATTTTGTTTCCTCTGACTGTTCAGACGTTTGCTTTAGTTGCTACAGTTTGTCTCCTAATAGGCTTTGATTCAAGTGAGATTAGATGTTTTCTCCACCTCACATCTGTGGAGCAACCATCTGTGCTTGACTGTCAGTTGAACAGTCGCGCAACATATGGGTGCATATTGTATGGGAGGGATGAATGGTTTGCTGCAAAGCAGAGGCTGATGCTGAATTGGCAAATAATAAGACCAAAGACCTTGTGAGAATCTATAAAAGTCAAGGTTATAAAGTACAGAGTTTGTGTGGAAGCCTGCTGTGATTTGTGGATGTGTTGTTTTTCAGGATGAAGGAACTTTAAGGTCAATTTTTATCAGGAGAAGTGTCAAAGCAATGAGTGTGATTTCTTTTTAACTAGGGTTCAGTGGGAAAATTATGAACAAATAATATCCCACCTGTTGTAGACAGCTCTTTGAACAACCTTGGTTTGGAGAAATGGAGGTTAATTCAGAACCGATTGAAAAGTTAACAACAAGACCAGGTAAAAACAAGACACAAAAAGTGGATTTCTGCCATCCTAAAACAACTTTAATCTAAAATAAAATCATAGCACTTCATGTAAATAGTACTTTTAACAGAATATGCATGAGCATCGCTGTCAGTTACTACACTGCATTTTAAATCAATTTATTTGGGGTTTGCAAGACAAAAACAGCAGCAGCAAGCTTTAGTATGTCTAGTATAAAATGTGGGATTATTATTTTGTTTTTTTTCTGCCAGAATAAAATGTGCAAAATATCAGGATATAAAAGTTATAAAATATTGTTTGCATTAGGAAAGTGTTGTTTTAAGCACACAGTCTGCTATGGCTCATCAGTTTAATTTGAATTAACCTCTGACTGTAAGGCAGGGGAAATATTACTTCTTTTTACCTTTTCAAGACAATGGCACATGAAAAGGTCTAAAATGTTCCTACAAGTATTTGACAACTTAATAGCTTATTTTAAAATAGAATAAAATATGTCTGTTTTCTGCAATTGTCAAAAACAGTTTGATTCTTTTTATGAACCAAGCTTGAAAAGAGAGTAATCAATTCCTGTTCTTTTTTTTAATACACTGCAATAATTAGTTTGTTGTTTACGAGAACAAAGCAGGCAGTTCACTTTTCAGACTTCATAGCGGTGTTTGTTGAGAGGAAGCGCTGGCAGAGGCAGGGGTTAGACGCTCGTTCCCATCTGAGCAACAAAAGCAACGTTCAGCATGGAAAGAGGAGCGCCATAAATGAGAAACTCGAGATTGAGTAACCAATCAAAGCTACTACTGTTTCTGTAGCTTTCCAGCTGTGCGCGGAAAACGCTCTTATTTACAATGACGGCAGAAGCAAACTAACTTGTGGTGACCAGAGAACACAAATGCACTTTTTCTTCTATCTTGAAAACTCAGCCACAGGCCAATAAGTCTTTCACTACTTTGTCTTCCTCCGTGTCTTTTTTTCCCTTCCTCATCCGTTCCTGCGTTGCTTTGAAGTGTAAATCAGATTCTGATGATGTACGAGCAGACTGTACACCAGAGACGCTTCTGCAGCACTCAGGGCATGCAGGGTGTAAGTAGATGTAAGTGTATCTTTTTCACTCAATGTATAGGTCAATACCACATTACAAAAACATGAGGATATGAGAAGCCTCTTATATTAAACAAAAAAGCTTTTAGCTGATATTAACCAAGCAACTAGCTATAAAAAAGAATGTTTTTCATGGATAAAAAACCTGCTAAATGTTATTTAACTCTTAAAACAGAAACACGAAAACAAGTGTCAAGTACTTCTTGTCAAAGACTCCTTTAATATAAGCTTCATCCTTTGATCATAAAAATCTTAGTTTGAGTGATAATGAGCATTTATAAGGAGCTTAAATCGTTAAAAGATCATTTTCAACTGCCTTTTCTTTTTTCCAATTATTTATTTATATGCACATTATATATAGATGCGTTTTCTAAATAATATTTAGTTCAGCTGTGTAGATTGACAGCTTTATTTGACAGTGTCTCCCTATAGGGACATTACTTTAGCAGCTTTGTGAAGTCATCCCACCCTGATGCTAATGCTGCCAAACACACACTCAGACTAACAGTTGTTGTTTTTTTTTGTCTTAAGAGGCTCCGAATTCCCTGGAGGACACAACTGGGCAGGGTTCTCATATGTAGGTGTTAAAACCACAAAACACATCGTCTCTGCTTTTCCACACCACTCAGGTCAGCCGAGTGACTTCCTGTAAGTGCTCTGTGCATTTAGATACACCTGTCCTTTAGCAGAGAGGTGACTGCAGCTGTGAAAGAACTTCATGAGGCAACAAGCGACTATCTCAAGAATTCTTCCGACAACACTAGGAAGTGGGACTATCCTGAATTACACAGGTTTGTTCACAGAAATGCTTGTAATTAAAAAGAAAAAGATCGACACAAAGCAAAATTTTTAACTTTGTAAAGAATTTATATCTGGAAGTGTAACTCAGGATTTTAAGAAATTAAATTATTCATTTTCCATGTTTTAGGACATAGATAGACATGAAGATGTTGAGTCAAAACTTTTTAAGGAAATTTAAAAGGTTATTCAGTGACAAACTTTATGATATAGTCTTCAACTTTTACTAGGGCTGTGTATTGGCAAGAATTTGGTGATATGAAACGTATCATAACACAGAGGTCATGATATATTGTTATACTGTAGGCAAAGTGTTGTGTTGCGTTTTTTTCTGCAAAAAAATCAATTTTTTTTAAAGATAACTGTAAAAAGAGCATGTCATGCATTAACTGCACACAATATGATTAAATTCAGTTTATATCTTTACAATCAGAAGAAGACTGAACAAAGACTGATAAATCAAATCTACCTCTGGGTAAAGTTGACAGATTGACATTCTTACAACATCCGTTAGTTCATAATTGAAATTTATAGAGTTTGCATGTTCTCTCTGTGCAGGTGTGGGTTTTCTCTACGTACAATGGTTTCCTCCCACAGACCAAAAACACGACTGTTAGGTTAATAACTCTAAATTATCCCTAGTGAGAGAGTGAAGGGTTGTTTGTCTCTACGTGTGGCCCTGTGTGACCCTGAAAGGAAAGAGCCGGTTAAGATAATAGATGGATAAAGCATACATGGAGCTCTTCATCTCTATTTCTTTTTAAACTCAAGGAGAATTACTTGTGATTTGTCGTTATTATTCTGCCAAACTAGACTTCTGCTCCTTATCAAGCCCCCCTGCCACCACTTTGCAATACGCTAGCAAAATACAAAAATTTTCTGCATAAAAACACCCCTGTGCCCACATCTTGAAGGATCTTTTCTCTCTCAAAAAACCCAAAAGGATTCTCTGGGTCTTGCTTTTCATTTACTATTTTATAAGTCAATTTACTCAGCAAATATGCAAAATTAATGACACACGAATGACCTTCTATATCCATTAAAGCCTCCAGTACTTCCTGAAGACCTGTGGCTTTTTTTTTTTTTTTTTTGGGTGGCTTTATTTGAAAGGATAAGTTGTGGCTCTCCAAACACAGCTCATGGAGCACAGTCTGTTAATAACATTCAGACTTCTGACCTCAAAATGCACAGAGAGATGAGATTATTAAAATTTCTCTTAGAGAAAGAAGGCTAAACTTCAAATGTGATTTTATTGGCTGCACGCTGCTTTGAAGGGGCAGTGGAAAAGATGGAGTTTTTTTTTCTGATCATGTCTGACTGTTGAGTGTGTTAAGCAGATAAGACCAGGCCACAGTGATGTGGGGTGAACTGAGAATGCTTGCAGCTTAATGAAATCTTGTGCAAGAGCCTTGCAACAATCACTACCTGCAACATTACAAACTGTTTTCAAATTTTGTCAGCAGGACCTTTGATACACTTTGTATGCCAGTTTAATCCAAAATGTGCACCTTCAAAATCATTTTTTTCTTAACAGCAGTGATGAAACACATCCTTCTTTGAGCTTCAGATATATTCATCATTATTAGTATTGCTCATTACTCATTGCCAGATTGTTGAAGTTTATGAGTGCATTTGACTGAACACGCTCCTGTGATATTGTGTCCACCTCTTTCAGATTAATTAGGTGTGTGATGCTGGTCTAAGCCTCCTTGTTGCCTCACATTTCACTTGTTTCATCATGTATTACAACACCTTATTTTGTCATTTGGGTGATTGTGATTAGAGGAGTGTGGATGAATTCACTCATTAGAAAAAAAAGACGGTTTTGATCCGAATTTCCGCCTTTCAGCTTTTGTCAGTAAAAACTAGTTATATCATTTGAATCCCCTCAAGTCTTTTAGCAAAAGGTGAGTGATAGAGTGAGAGGAAGACAAAACCTGCCTGCATAATTCTTAAGATATGAGCAATGAATATTATTCGTTTTTCAGCATCAAAAAGAACCAATTTTTAAAAATATGTTATAATGAATTGTCCAGATTAACTGGTCGTTTAAACTCCCCCAAAAATGTGCCATTTTTAGAGAATTAAATCTAGAGGGACCATTCAGCCTGTTATCAATGTACAGTACAAAAGTCTGCCTCTCTGGTGTTATGGAGGTGCATTAAAGTGTGAGCAGCTTGCAGATCTGGAAAGGCATCATCAGTGTTGAAAGGTTTATAGGGGAGACCGGGTATGGTTGTAACACTTTCTGCTTCACCATATATAATTCCTTGATTTTTGGGGATAGAGCTCTCAAACTATTTTACAAAATACTCACATGTGTTTACTACAAACGGTACTGATTGAAAGTTCTGTAAGTACAACATAGACTTTGTGACTTAATGTCAAAGACAGAGGATCTTTGTTATAACTTACCCCAGTAGTGGGGTAGGTTGTAACACATGCTGGGGTGAGTTGCAACAATAAGCCAAAAGAAGCAAAAATTGAGACTAGGTTGTAGATTTCATTTTACAACAAGTTTATTTGAGGAATAAAACAACCCAGAACAATGTTTGTTACTTTTTTTTTCAAATCATGTCAAACACCCATTTTAGTTTTCTCCCCTGGATAATTTGTCAGTCTGCTGCTAGACTCAAATAGTCATAAGATCTTTTCTTGTGCCTCAGAAAACTTTGCTAGTTCTGTAACAAACACTGGTGAGATCACTGGATCCCTGTTTCCTCAGAGTCTGCCGTGATTTGCAGTATCTCATCAGTGTATATGGAAAAACCAATGTTCTTTCTCCACAGATCTGACAGGTTGTATGGGTGTTACAACCCACCCCACCTGTCAGCCATTGTTTAGCTAGCTGTATTAGCATTGTGTTTTGAAATTAGCTGAGCAAAAATGTATCACATTTTGCTTGAGAAGATACCTTTTTAATCTACTTCAGTGTTATGATTCTAGCTGTAAATGTGTAGGCACCAAACAAAATATACCTCTGGTCCAAAAAATTACTTTCTTACCTCAAAATCATAGTTTCTCATTAAAATTTGAACACATCAACTTTCAACCCTGATATCCACCATGTGAGGTTGGGAAGTGAGTGACTGTTGAAATAATCACATGACTTCTATCTGCTCTCTAAATGGTCGAACTGCTGGCGTTACAGCTCACCCCGTGTTACAATCATCCCCGGTCTCCCTTACATGTTTTCAGAACATGTGTTTGACTAAGTGTTTTTCAGGAACAGTGGTAAACCATACTACAAGTCGTCTACAGCATGTAGACGTAGGGTTGTAGAGGAGTTGGTACTGAACTGGTCTCACCAACTGAAATCATTTGCTACATCATGAAACACCAGAATTCCAGGTCATTAATCTGCTGTTAGGGGTTTTTACACCAACCGTCTTGAGGATGAGAAGGAGTGGGGCATTTCTGTTGGTGGTGCCAGTTCCTCCAGTGCTTCAGAATTAAAACTGGGTTTGAGATTTGCAAATCATTGCATTCTATTTTCTTTTACAGTTTACACAATATCTGTGTTTTTGGAATTGGGGTTGTAAAATTTTAGAAATTCCTTCTTGTACTACAGTATTTTGTGTTGCATTTTGTCATTGGTACAGTTTGTTGAACAATGGTCGCTGTCTCCGCTGATTAAGGGACTTGCTCTGGTAGTTTCTTTGTCTGGGCGACCTGACAGTGATTATTATAGGATAACCTCTCGCACACAGTAATTAATCAGCCGAAAGGAAGTCCATTGGCTCAGGCAAAATGTGACAGCTTCTTGGCGGCATAGATGACTCAACAGCAGGGGCTTCAAGGTCCTTAATGCCAACCTCAAAGCGTCCCTGGATCTGGCCTGAGCACAAAACAAATGATGAAGTCAGACGTCTAACATCTGCAGGTGTTTACGGTTTGTCAATTAAAAAATGCACCAGACTTTGGGGTTGTCATAGTAACAACGTTGTGTTACCAGGACACCCATTACTATACTCTCATCTGGCAGCCTGATTTTTCACTGCTGCCCTTTAAGGTAGAGTCATAAACAACAATAAAAACAACCCATAACTAAATATTAGGAACTGAGTAACTGAACTGAGTAGCTGGTAAGTGAGAAACAAGAGTTTTGGTTTATTGTAACAGTGCAGACAGACATCACTGATGTTAAAGACTGTGTCACCAGGAAACTCTATTTTACAAGAAATACCCACCTTTACCAAAATTAACAAAACTGAACAACATAAAGATTTTCTTTTAAACTTTAAAGATATAAAAAGGGACACATTCTGAGCACTAACAAATCAAGGACAGTTAATTCCAGGGGACAATAAAAGCTTTTAACAGCGTATCGATTTTTCAAGAGAAATCAGCGTGTTGAAACAAGCAGAAATGAGAAAAAAAGTACAAAAAAAATGCTTTTTCATCACATGCATGTAACTATCCATTCATTATTTTAACACACTTTCTTTTCAGGGTCACGGGGGTCAATGGTGCCCAGATCCAGCAGTCAATGTGCGAGGGGGCGGGGCTACACCCTGGACAGGTCACAAGTTCATCACAAGGACTGCATGTAGCATCACTGCAAACAACAGAAAATGACCTTTTTGTAGTATGACAGCTCTGTTTGCTGATATTAATCTGCAGCTGGACCCTGCACTGAGTCATACAGAAAAAAATAACTAAAAAGGACAATTTGTTAATGTTGAATGTGAATGTACAAAACAAGGATAATTACCTGCTGGAATCTAACCTAAAAAAGGTCAACAGAAAACAGCTAAGCTGAGAGCAAAATGTTCAAAAAATATTACGTGACCTAATCACTGTAAAGACACAAAACTGAGTTCAGCAAATGTCAAATTATTTACATCAACAACAAACAAACTTTTTTTTTTAATTTACTTGTTTTCTGTGTCTTTTGTTGATGCAGAACCATCAGAACAGACTTTAGTGGTAAAGATTTAACCTGGCTGCTCACTGTGCCATTTAAAAAAAGAAACATAATTACTTGTAATAATGGTCTTTACTTCAAAATTCATTTTTCAGTTTATATGTTTTCTGTCTTGTAAACAAGAAACAACAGTTTTGAGCAGGGCTTGATAATAATAAAGCATTTTGTTTTGCAACCAGCAGCATCTCCCCAGTGATCAGTTTAATTTGCTCATCCTGTTCTCTCCTCCATCTCCTATAGCTGCAGTGCACAACATCACTACAACAAGAGATTATTTCAGATGCATTATGCAATAAAAAGACAAAACGTAGACAGCACAGCAAGCAAAGACATTTGTCAGCAGTTGTTCTGTTTGACTTTAACAGCTGTTTTTCAACATTCAAACATTTTCTTGGACTTATTTTTGAAACGTACGACGGATCAAGTGACAAAATGTGATATTGCATTTTAAAAAGTCAAACAGTGGATTCCATAATTGCGCTCAGGCGTCCTGCTGTGTTGGAGCTGTGTGCAAGATTGGATGAAAAAGGCTGTTATTAGCCAACATTCATCTGGGGAAAAAACAATATTAGAACGTGCTGTCAAAACCTAATGACAAATTTTGTCATAAAAACACAATCAAAATATTGATTTATTCATTCAGACGATGTAGTTTTTATGTGATTTGAGGATGTATTGACTGACCTGAGATACACAGAGGAAAACTGCTTTAAAGGGATAATTCAAATCCTTTGGATTTTTTTAAAACAGTTTATATGTTACGGACTTTAAAGTGAAAAATTGTTTAGCTCTGACTGGACTGATGAGTTAATGACTCACAGCAGGGCCAAGTACAAACTGAAGTGCTGCAGTTTTAAAACAACTACATTTTTAAATTAAACCTTTAAATCATAATTGGTTTAATGTGATTATTCTCATAAAAATATTCTGACAGTCTTGATCCCACACTGCACCTACACAGCTAAAAGTAGCTGATGTTGCTATAAATAGTCATAAAGATTCTCTCTATAATCAAGTATAACACGGTGTTTGCATTAAGAGTTGTCCAGTTCTGGTCCTCGAGGGCCACTATCCTGCATGTTTTAGATGTTTCTCGGCTCCAACACATGTTTTTAATGAATAGGTGATTACAGGCTTCTGCAGAACATGAAGAGGCAATTTATTCACTGAAACAGGTGTGTTGGAACAGGGAAACATGCAGGATCGCAGCCTTCTGCCCGAAACAGGTTGTTCAAAGAGTTAACAACAGGTATATTAGCTGTTCTGAGAATTAAATTAAGCAGTGGTGGATAAAGTACTCAACTCTAGTACTTGAGTTTATTAGTATTGATACTCCTGGTCGAAACTATTCAAAAACTAAAAGTTAATATCTAATATCAGTACATTGCTGTATTATTTTCAGTTATTTTACAGAACCTTGTAACTCTCAGAAACCATCTGATGTATTAATACGTAGAACCACTTCTACAAATTCATCATCTGTAAAGACTTCAGCATAAAAATCCAATAAAGTGAGCAGTGAGTTCTTAAATGAAGAGATGTAGTTTATCCGTGGTCAACCCATAAGACATTTAAACATCACCATCACCATCATCATCATCCCTCCCATTGGCTGCAGCAGGATGCTCCGTGTCCCTCCTGTTTCCTCAACTGCTAAAATCTCAAGCATCGAGCTGAGATATGACCATGGTTGACCTGGTTTCTCTATCCATTGTTGGGTTCTGTTTGAAATAAAGGTGGGAGCTCAGCTCACGACCGTTAATGAAGATGATGTAATTCCAAATCCATCCCGGGTCTGAGCTACAACTGTGATTGGTTTCCCATGTGAGGAACATAGCATGGCATTTCAAGAAAGAAAAACAGCAACGGCTGATAACACAGCTATGCTGAACCAAAAGTAGCAAGTAACTAAAAGCTTCTTAGAAATGTTGAGTAAAAAGTACAATATTTTTCTTTGAAAAGTAGTGGAGTGAAAGTCATAGATCCCCCAAAAAACAAGTACAAGAATATAAGTATAGTATAAAATAAGTAAAGATACACAACAAATGTACTACAGTACTCAAGTGAATATACTCCACTACTATGTTTGGTTTGGTTTGGTTACTTTATTTATACCAAAAAAGGTAAATTTGTGTTGCAGTGGTACAAAAAGCATACGTAT
>JAUBOC010000043.1:7655470-7670975 GCA_032275365.1 Anablepsoides cearensis | reverse complement strand
ACCGTCAAATACCGTAAAACCGGTGTAATTGTTGAAAATACCGTGATATAAAATTTGGGTCATACCGCCCAGCTCTAATTTTTGATAATGGTTAGTAAATCTATTAGAACTGAGACATAATATTATGTAGGTGATAATTTACTAAAAAGCTAGTGGCTAATTTTTGGTCACACAAAGTAGCCTTTAGGGGTGGGATTATTGATGAGTATGAGTATCAGATCGATACTAGCATGTTGAAATTGGTTGCTTACACTTTATTTCTTTTTATTTAAACTATAAAAAGAACATCTTGGACTCAACTACCTCAACTTTGTTGGGGATGTAAAGTGAAATTAAAAGTTAGTAGTGCAGTGTTTTCAAATTGTTTGGAGTAGGACATTAGTTCTCTACATCGTTCCCATGTTAAATGGAAGGTTTGGTTTTGTTATTTTTATATTTTCGTTACATTGTTGCTTCTTGTTTGTTATTTTGCACTAGTGACTTTCTTAAACTGTGTGTAGTAAAAGGTAATAGGGGAATTATTTCAATATTTTTATACTGTTAAATTGTTTTATATACAAAACATTTTCATTTCCCTTCAATCTTTTCCTGTTTTATCATAAAGGCAAAATCACAAAAATATTCAATGAACATGACAAGCTTTATATTTACTTGGTATGGCTCAGTACCAAAATTTGTAGTATTGCCAACCTCTAGCCTTTTGTAAATTCGTGTACTAGCTTGGTAAAAAGTGAGCCTAAAATACAAAACAAAATGATTTGATATCATTGTAGTGGGAAAAAAATCAAGCAGGAAGTCAGAGAAAGCCCTTCCTTTCTGATATAGCTGCAAATGACAGTTCTCATTATGGCTTCAAGCAAATTAAGTCATTAAGTCAATTGGGAATCTCAGTAAATTAGTGTTTTCATTGAAGTTCAGAGGACAGTTATATTTGGATTTTTATCTGATGTGATTTTTCCAGAGCAGCGCTGGAGTAAATAAGTGATGAAAATACAGCGTGCGTGCATGTTGGTGCAGGCTGTAGAATGCAACCGTACCAGATTCACAAAACCGGTTGAGAGAGAGAAAAAAAGCCTAAAGCTAAAAAAAAAGCAAAGGATGGTGGTTTGTTTCCTCATATAACAAGGTTTTGTGTATAAGGTATGATGAATAGACAATAAAATTATCATTCCAAACAGGTTTACAGAGCATAATCAACATTTACAGACTGAAATATCAGTCTGTTTACATCCTGGGATGATTTGGTTTGTAACAATTTATCATGCAATTTCTTCTGAAACAGATTTTCATTTAGGAGCTCATTAACTCAGCAGGTAGAGGACCGTTGCTACAAACTAAACTAATGCCGTTGATGAAGAGATCAAATTCTGCTCTTGTTTCCTAAAGCTGCAACCTGAAGTCTAACATTTATCAAGTCAACGAGTAAATTTATCAATGCCTAATGTTGTGTTGCTTAATTTGAGCCTCTGACTCAGATGTCTTCCTTTTAATCTTAAGGATGGTAATTATTTAGGCCTGCTCATGTGTTGTGTTGACAGGAGATGTTTGCCAAAACAGAAACTGGGGATACGAAGTTAATTACCTAGATCTTTCTTGTAGTGTGACAAAAAAATTAGGCAGATGACTGATTTTAGTGGGCATAACCTGCTTGGCTAATTAGTCTTAATAAGGGGCAGGTGCTGCGAGTGATGATGGGAACACCGAGGACAGCTGAGGACTTCGGCTGCGTGGAGAGAAAATGCAAAACGACAAAAACTTAACTAGGTACACAGGAACGGCTGGGAGTAATGCCACCAACAATCGAGGGGTAGTACATGATGAAAGATAGCAGCGCAAACTGCTACATTGTTTGTACAAGACTGATTAGTCTGGAATAATAAAGAGTGATGGATAGCGAGGATGCAGAGAGGGTGCAAAACTAAAACTGTGACTTGAGGTTTATTTTTTTTTTTTAATTTTGGACAATTAAAAAGAAAAAATCCTCAGTGACACATAGCATCTGTGGCAGGTTATTATTAATATATAATTTTGCCTGGCTTTACAGTAAAAAAAAAAAAGTGAGACCTAAAAAAATCTTCTTGAAGGTAGTAATTTAGTCGTGACAGGTTGGTATTATATTTCAACTGGTTCAGAAAAAGGCATTGGCAGGACGTTGGGCACATTTACAGGGAGATGAAAAAGGTGAGTGCCTAAAATAAACCAACCCTGTCTTTGCATTGATCACTTTCCAGGGACAGTGCTTTTCATTCTTCAGCATTTGCATGAATAAATAAATAAATAAGCTAACTGCGTACATACAAAGTCAATGTAACTGTGATTAATATTCGGCTATAGATTCATTTCAAGTCTGTCACCGGATATCTGACTCATCTGTCAGCAGCTGCTGTTTGCTGCCCGTAGGCAGAGCTGCAGAAGGTGTGACGGAGAGCGTGTGGGGTGAGGAGCTGGAATATAAAACGGAGCAATATTCTGTAATTTCACCAAATCGAGGAGTTGTTGCAGGGCGGTGATTCCACAGGAGAGTGCTTGGTAATGAAAATAATACATTATTTTGGCTGGAAGGATCTAAATTTATCATGAAGGGACAGAATTAGACTAGAAAAAGATTCCAGCAGGAATCAAAGGTCATCCTTGCTCCTTGACAGCTGATCAGTTGATTATTGCAAATGTTTTTCAACTTGAGTTACTAAAAAAAGAAGAAAAAAAGGGGTGGAATCAATCTGAAACAAGCTTTATTTGAAGATACATTCAAATTGGAACATCTAGCCGTGCTGCAAGTAATTATTTTAAATAATATAATATGGAGCTACATGGGTTTTAAAAATGTTAATTTTTTTTTTATTTAAAAAAGATACCAGTCATAAAAATATCCATCCATTCCTTTTCTTTACTCACTCCTCAGCAGCACAGTGGCTCAGTGGTTAGCACTGATGCCTCACAGTAAGAAGGTCTGGGGTTTGATCTCTGGTTCAAACCTGAAGTCTTTCTGTGTGGAGTTTGCCTGTTCTCCTCATGCTTGCATGGGTTTTCACTGTGTACTCTGGTTTTCTCCCACAGTCTGTAAGTTAAAATAGGTTGCCTTCCTTACAAAAGTAATAGGTAATTTCTCAATGGGATTCACCTAGTTAAATAACTTAAAAACACTGAAGTCATGGTGAAGCTGATTCATCTCCATGAAAAACACAACACACATGCCAAACTACCAACCGTATCTAATAACCTGAGAAATGTACTGCTTTGCCTAAAATGTTACATTTATGCATCTTGACACATTGAATTTCAAATAAACAAAATGTTTGAAATATTTTTTTTTGTTAGTATATCCCAGTCACCTGCAGAAACTTCACATCTCCATGAAAGTGAATATCTGTACTTCAGTAAAAGCCGGTGGCAATAAACACTGAAATGTTTAGTGTTTTTCTCTCTTACTTCGCACCACTTTTTCATAATTAATGACACTAAATTCTAAAGTGCATCCTAGTTCAAACACATTTCTGCTTTTATGTCGAAATTGTTATCATGGATTGTATGAAGAGTTGCAGGTTATAATTTTCTGTTGACGCAGAGCGAATGAGTCAATCATTACCCCTTTTTAAATCCTAGTAATAAAATCTGTTTTTGACTTTTTTTTGTGTGTATTGATGTTGTCAAACAGCCTACTAATCTATGGTTTGCTACCTGCAGGCAAGAATCTCAGAATGTGACTTCATACCACTTTTCGTTTTTACTTTTTTCATTTAGTTCAAATCAAGAAGTTCAATGAACGACTCCTCTAGTTCTTGTAGAGCATTTCTTCATACACACAGATAGGACCCATAGGAGTGCTATGTATGCTATATCTACTGCCTCGGGCATCACACACCAAATTCCCAAATAGGACATTTGTGTCTATCTGATATACAACTATTTGAGTGTTTCCACATTGAAAAACAGATCATTCTCTTGGTTTTCTATAGTCTAAATTGTTTCCTCCTCTCTTCCTGAGAAAGGGGGATGGTGGATGATGCTGTTAAATAGAAGGATTTAAACTATAAAAAGAACATCTTGGACTCAACTACCTCAACTTTGTTGGGGATGTAAAAATATTGCGGTCAGGATTAAAATTTATACAGTGTGTGTTTATAGGCACTGCAGTAGCTTGTTGGTTGGTTCTGTCATCCTGAGGCTGCAGGTTCAAGCTAAGGTTGCATAAAGAACAGTGTCTCACATAAAACAATTACCAAATCGCTTCTATGAGTTCACCTGCTGTGGTGACCCCTGCAGAAGAGCTCAGCCATAAGAAAAACAACATTAGCATATCCACGGACTTCCTAATGCTTCACCTGCAGATGTTGTTTTGACCATTAGAGCCCATGTGCTCAAATCTAATTGCATGCTGTAATTTTCTGCAAGAAGAGGTCACTTATGGGGTTATTGTGGGAGAAACACTGACCTGATAAAATGGGCATTCCTTAATGATCTGTCAGCAGCAGATCATGGATGAGTGTTCCTGTAGTCCCATCGAAAAACCACATCAAGCTCACAAAGTCTGTTGAAGGTCTTATTGTGTTTAAATTGGAGCCGCTGCTTCTCCTGTCCATCTCTTTGTCAGATCCCACCGAAGAAAATGTCAATCCAAGTCGAAAATAACACTTTTTTTCCTCCCAAGAACTGACAATTGCCATTACTGTTAATGCAGTAAAACTCTCACTATTACGATAACTATAACGGTCTTCACTCTCAAAACCTCACAGTTAGAATAGAGAAAATAAGTGGTTCAATGGCTGCCATCCACTACCTGCAGGCTTTCCTCAAATGCAAGATAAATTATCATTAAAAGCACATAATCTTTAAAGAAACAGTATTTATTGCTCTTGTGCTGCCTTTCTCATTGATTAATTTATAGTAAGTTCCAAAAACCAGTGAGGATATCTGAAAGACACACCTGAACAAAAATAGTGAAACCATTTACTGCCTCAGGTTTTTATTGAGTAGCCATTTAAACTAATAGAGCCATCTATAAATCCTCTGAAAAGTTGCACTTCTTTTAGCTCTAGAAGCCTAAATCTTTAAATGTGCTTGAACAAAATACCAAACCCCCTATTGTCCCCTTTGTGTTCAAGACAAGAGAAAGGCTCTCCATGGACTGAATAAAAAGCACTTGTGTGTCTTCTGCAAAGTGCTTTGAGAGGTGGAGAGTAGAAAAGTATTGTCCATTAAGTCAGTTCACTTCCCACAGATATGCTTCTAATGTGTGGTCATACACAACAGCATGGCCACACATCTGCAGTGTCACATAATAAGGAATGAAATATGTTGTTTTCATGAGTGATGGGGAAATACATCAGTTAATTCATTAGCTTAATAAACTGAGTCTAGTTAAACCATTTGTCACGAGAGAACTGCAGCATTATGTTTTTTATGGTTTAAAAAAATGCTTTTAAATTTGTTTTATATACTGTGCCTCAGACACTTCAGCCCCTACTGCGTTATTTTATTTATGAAGCTATGTGGCCTTTTCTTGGCTGGTGTGTAGGGTTCAAAAATACAACTTACAAAGTAATGACTTTTTTATTTAAGATGAAAACTGATCAAATCCATCTAGGTTTATAAAAATTAAACACCTTTGCATTAGCACAGATAATTTCGTACATTAGATTAAAAGAAAATGTGCTGAACTGTTTATTTTGTTGCATAATGACATAATTAGTATTTAAATTGCAGTCTATGTACAATAATCTCTATAATGGCTTTGTTAATGTAGCTGTAGTGCATTTGTTCATGAAATTTATTGGAAGTGGAAACATTTTCTCATAAAAAAAATCCGGTGGTCAGTAAAATGAATTTATCTTGTCACTAAATGGCTTTACAGTAAGCTCCTCTATGCTGTTTTGTATTCTGGAGTGCCTTAAGTGCTTCCAATAAACTTAAAATCTACTGTGTTTTTTATGAAAGTAGTGAAAGTAGATATTATTAACAAAGAGACACAGTTCTACATTTGTGGGTGTGCAGTGAATCTCTATAAAGAATTAAAAAAAGCATCTGAGAGCAGGAACCTTTGGCTTCCAGAGATTAATTTTACATATGTTTACCTCATTATTTTAAAACATTCATATTGAGCACGTTTAATATGAGTGTGATGGACTACCCTTTTGACTTTCTCCACTCAGTTTCCTCACAGCTGCAGGTGGATTGTTAGAGAGATTGCGTGGTTAGAATGGGTAAAGTTAGGAAGACGTTTTCTCTCCTTTTGCCCTTTTAAAACTGCCCACCAACCATTTAATCATGCTTAAACTGTTTCAAACTTACACCCCACCTTATGTTTTATTAAATCAAAGTACACATCTGAATCCTTTTAACTGGACTTTTGTCTTTAGTTGCTAACTTAATATAAAAGTATTAAAGTCACTTATACTGGCATTACCCGACAAATAATCTCATTTGAAACTATTGCTTAAAATAAAACAAACCACAATTAAATCAGATATTGTGCTTTTTGATAAATACATTAAGGTTCTACAGACAAACTAGGGCTGATTGTTAAAAAAAAATAGTTCCTGTGCTTCTGTTGTTGCTGTCTTGTGCTCACAGACCATGACCCAGCTGCCTCCTGCTTGTTTTCACAAAGCAGGTGGACCTGCATGTACTTTACTTCCTGCATGGGAAAGTTGTTGTGTGTTGTTAATACACAAAGTCTGCTCCTATTTCAGCTGATGTGGTGTCTAAATTCCACAAAGTTGCAGTTGGTTTTTCTCACACTGGGTTTAAAGGCATTAATGTACATTTATTAGACTGAGGCAAAGTTATATGTTTCTGCCATTCTGCCAGTACACAGTTCTTACTGTAGTGGACACTGGTGTTAGAACCTAAACTGTGAGAGCACGGTCCTAATTGGATGTTCTGCTGCTGGTGTGTGAAGGGGAGGGTGGAGGTAGGTCACGGGGTCAGACTTAAGTGAGGCCTCAAATTTTTCTTTTCTCAACCTTCTCGCTTCAGTAACTCATCACTGATGCTTTGTAGCTATGAGCTGCAGGAAAATGCAAGTGTATTAAGACTCTCCTACTAAATACTCTTAAATTACTCAGATCTGTAGCAGAGACTAATCTTGACTCAAACATCTTTGATGAAAGCAGTTTTTTGTCCTTTGTTTAATAACAAGTTTGTTCATTTTACAGCCAACATTGTGTTCTCACTGTTCATTTGCTTTACATTCAGATTTTCATTTATTCTTTTATCTGTTCTCTGACATTTCCACAAACTGTCCTGACATTTCAGATCCATCCAGTCCCTCCGCCCTGCTCTGACCCCAGCTCTTTCAGATCTTCTGTTCTGCTTACATCTCAGGTCACCCGTTTCACGTCTCCTCATTTCATCATTACCTCTTTACACACAGTCATATGAAAGGACTGACCGTTTGATGCAGTTTCTCAGCTTTTCCTGGAACTGTGTTCTGAGATTGCCAATGTTCTTGAGCCACCCTCCCAGTTTAAGGGGTCACAGCCCGGATCGCTCCAATCACTGCAACCACTTTGGCCTCATGTTTTCACTTATTTCCCTTCTTTTCTAGCCTTGGGCATGTTTTAATCTTCTCATTCTCAGTTTTTTTCTTGTCTTATTCAGTTGTTTGTTCACAATGACAATGTCTAGTTTTTTTTTTTTTTGCTTTGGATCTTGAAGTACCAAAGGATCAATGGAGTGTAGTGATGCGTAAAGTTACCTCTGACTTTCTATAATCTCAGAAAAAAATGTGTGGATGAAAGGCAAATATTGGCAAAATCAATTTACAGGAAGAGTTTACTGCTCCTTGTTTAACATATTTTTATTCTACAAGAGTTTTGTTTGTTTCTAAATAGAAAACGCTGTAAAATGTTTAAAATAAAATGTTAGAAAACTTTATAAAATCTGTGAAAAAATCAGAGCGTATCCTGCCTCTTATGTATAAATCAACTACTGGGAGAGATGCAGATGAAAACAAATGTATAAATAAATTAACTAACTTTCGTTTTAAATTTAAGCTAAATCTTTTAATATCTCAAATTTAAAACAGATTATCAGTTAAGTACACATGGACAGAAAATGGTATGAAATAAACTATGGATTTTCTCACTGTATCTATGTTTCCATCGCAGATTTTTTACACACATTTTGAAATACTGCATTAGAAAAAGTGTACGGAAACAGCAAATTTCGCAAAAATGATTTCATACTTGCTTGATGTGATTTTTGGCTTTCCGAAAAAGAATTAATGTGCAAAAGGGGAGATGGAAACATTTGTCGAATAAGTAGCGAACATTTACCTCGATCAGCTGTTCCCGCTGTCCAATAATTGTAGCGGCTGCAGCTGGACCCTCCTGCTGTCCGTGTCTTCCCGGATATTCCCGTAGCATGAAGAGAATTACATTTATTTTACTACGTCGTAGCTGCGTTTCCATTGAAAATGTGCACAAAACTTTGTTGATATTTTGTTCGAAAAAACACAGTTTTGCAATTGCGGTGTTTCCATTAAGTAAGTAATGCTATTAAAGTCATGCGTGAATACAACATGGCGGCAATGGATGTAAACAATCATGCACATTGCTACCACGACACCAGCGATCAGATGAGACGTTGGCGTCTTATCGAAGCTTTTGAGCGACAAGCCCCTGATACTTGGGAGCGGATACGTATGTGGTGTTTTGGGGAAATTGTAGTTGGTGAGTTTACTACTTTATTTTACAACTTTGGTAATTTTACTACTATTCCTACTTTTTCGCCAGTAGAAACAGCCGGTTCTTGATCACGTGACTCCCGTGATGCGACAAAAGTGTTTTCATTGTAGTTTTGCAAAATACACCAATTTCGATACGGCCGAAAAAAAAAACCCTGATCCTAGCGCAAAAGCATTCTGTCAAAAAACGTACGTTCTTTCAAAATTGAGGGGTTTCCATTGAGCAAATTTATTTTCGAAATTCTAATTTGCACATATTCATAGTCAATGGAAATGCAGCTAATGTCTGACGTAATTACACTTTGACTGGTTGATTTGCTTCAAGCCAGTTGATGGAAACACGTTTGATGCGACATTTTAAAAGTTCCCTCAAAATGCGCGTTAAATTTAAATTGAAACACATCTGCTGATGTTTCCCACTTGTGTTTTTGGAAGCTTGATTTACTGAAAATCTTCAGATTGTTTGCTTGAGATGATGAGCAGGTTATAGGATGTTTTTCTCTCTGTGTTCTTTTTAGATATTGTTTAAACTCTGAAGCTTCTCAGATGTGGACATTGTGCAATCGAGGTTCATCAGTCGTTTCTCAGATTCAGGTGTTAGATGCCTCATGGTCATGACAAACTGTGAATCAGCATGTGAGGAAAAGCTCTCAGTTTAAAGTTATTATATTAAGCTTGTGAATACTCTGACCAAAGAGTTGAACGCCAACCTTGAATACTGAATGAAGTGATTTGGGCTCATGGTGCCTGTTTTTACACACATAAGTTTTTGTAAAAAAGGTCAGTAAACCTAAGGCGTTTTGATTTCTTTTTAGTTCAGTTGAATTAGTTCTAAGCTTTTATATTAATAAACAAAATTAAGTAATATTTAGATTTGTCAACCGCTACAACATTTTTCAGAAAAGTTAACCGTGTTTCTGGATTTTCTTCACAATTTCTTCCTCGTTTTGTTAGTTTCAATTAGAGCTTTCACTGCAAGTGAATTTCAGAAGAAGCTCCTGAGCTCCTGCAGTGTTTCTCAATACAGAATCCCATCTGTTTTTAATGTGGAGCTGTGTGAGGGTCTCCAGATCAAGGTCACTGAGTGCTGCTGCTCACCACCTTTCACAGAGATCTCAATCTTTTAATCATGTCTTGGACTGTTGATGATGAAATCCTGTTTGATTTTGTCCAATATTTTTATACATCTGCTGCAGGTACACCTTAAAATTTTATATATTATATTTGACCTATTTTTTTATTTAATATGTACTTAAAATGATTGCAAATCATTACATTCTCTTATAGTTTACTCAGTATCTAAACAATTTGAAGTTATTGCCCAATGTTTCTGTATATAGTCTATTTTAATTTCCAATTCAAGTGCATGATATAATCGTAGTTGCACAAGAGGTGAAATATTTGATCTTTTTAACCTTAATTCACCACAATCATAAAAGGTAAATATGCAGTGCATTTATTTAGCAAGACAATAATAAAACTTACATATTTACTAGAATAATACAAGACTTAAAAACAGCAAAAAGTGCACATTTTTCTGTCAATATTGGTTTGTAAATACTCGTTTTATATTACGTCAGCAGTAATTTAGGCACACAATAGATTTGAGTAACGCTGAGGAGATGATGATGCCTGAAACTTTGCAGCAGCCTCATTGTCTGTCTGAGCTGCTTCCTGCTGCAGACAAACCCATTAAACATTTACACATGCCTCAAATGACTGGCATGAAAATAGATTCAATCATGTTTTAGGTAATTTGGTGAAGAAATTAAGTTATTATATATTCTTTCCAAACTTATATTTACCTGTTTTGTTCTGCATTAGTAAATTTGGTGTACGCACTAAAAATATGTTCAAAACTGGATGCCCAAATAATACACAGAAAACTAAACCCTTATTGTAAAGTGTTACTTTTACAATAGATTTTAAGCTGAGGAATAAACATAATTGGAATTTTTAAGTGAAATGTATTTTTGTCTTAAAAGTCAAGTTCAAAAGGTACATTTCTCTTGTCTGTTAAAAGCATTAGTTGTAATTTTTTCCTTTCCTTGTCTCCTTTATGAATGACAACCCTCTAAATCCTTTTTTCATTTCTTTCCTGACCCCACTTGATGTTGATTTAGCTGTCAGGCAGGTTTTGTCAGAGAGGCCAGTAGCTGCCATCAGTAACAAGCCAACAGTGGTTTTGTCTGCTTGGCCTGGGGTACAAACCAGAGCTGTGCAAAAACTCCCTTGACGTGCCTTTGTGGGCCATCTGCTCCGTGGTGATAAGAGCTGTGCTGTTTCACTTTTCTGCAACAAAGTACAGTTTCACAGCTAATTATATATCTCATTATGTTTGTACTAGAATTATTATTCAACCTATACAAAACGTGACAAGTGAGGATGTGAATACTGAGCAGGATGTAAGGCTTTTTGTTTTTATCAAGCACTTATGCTCTTCTTCAGCTATAAACCTGAAATAGAACACATAAAAAAACTTTTAATTTTTTTATAAAGAGCTCATTTTGTTCTTTTACTTGGTTCAGCGCCCTCGGATTTAATACATGAACTCACAAAGGCTAACACCCTGTCCATCCATCCATCCACCCGTCCATCCATGCATTTTTGTTTCTACTTTTGATTTTTGGGGGTCAGGGTAAGTTGATGTCCATCTGTAGCAGTCATTGGGAGGGATACAACAATTTCATATAGTTTGTTTAAAGAAACAAACTAACGTTTATCATTCTCTTAAACAAATGCATTGAACCAACATTTTAAAATCCCTTTCCAGATTATCCCATTATCTTATTCCTTGGACTGAAGCACATCAGTTCTTCAAATTTATTTGAATTTTAGGTTTGCCTTGATTGGAAGTTAAAGAAGATAAATTCAAAGTCCAAATAAATAAACATTTAGCTTTTTGTTCTATTCAGTATAGATCAATATATTGGATATATTTGTATTTTTTTAATTGTTTGATGGCAATAACAATTTCAGTGTGATTAAAGGGGAAAAAAAGAGCCCTAAAAATAAACATTTTGTTTTTAGAGTGGCACAATATAGCAAAATTTGTCATCATAGCTGTAAAAGTGTATGCATTGTCAATAATGCAAGGGCTGCTTGAAAGTGCAATAAAAACATGGTTTATGTTCTGGTTCACTTACTGACCTGCTCTGCATGAATCACAGCACTCGACCAATCATATGGTTTCTTTTTCTGACCTCACCTGATTTTAATGATTGCCAATCTGCACAGAAAGTTGTGAGCTGTGAGAAGTTTAAACAGAAAAAAAAGGAAAATGTGAGCTTTTTGCAACTGAAATTGTCATTGTAGCATTCAACAATAAGATCGTAATCATGTTTTCTAATATCATGCAGCACTGTTATTTATGGAATACTTAAAAATATTCTGCTGTGTTAGGGTCTCCCATTTTTGGGCTGTGTGCATCTGTGGGTAGTAAGGAGGTTTTTTTTTTTTGATTAATTAAAGCTCCAGGAGCCACACAGGCAGTGAACAAGCAGAAGATTAGTGTCGCGAGCCGATACTTCTAATCTGTGACTTGATTGTTTCCCCCAAGCCTCCCTGACTGCACAGCATATTATTCTGTGAGCTGATTTAAATCAGTGAGTAACACGCAGCATCTGGTTATTGGCGAGTCGCTACCGTTGCACCTGCAAACGAAAGAAAGCAAAAGCTTCTTTATACTTTGTAGGCCAAGCACAGAACTGATTTGGCAAATGAGGAAAAAAGAAAAAAACTTGAACAAACACTAAATTTCTTGTGAAACGCTCCAGATGCTGAGTGTCACAGAGTTCTGTCCTAATTAGTGTTGCTTATGTTTTGCCACCAAATAAGCCACTGTTTGTACTTTTTGTTTACTTTTTTCTTTCTCCCCTTTTTTGGGAACTTTTCTGCATTTATTTCCTTATGTTTCTGCTGCCATGCACCTATATTTGTGATGTGCCTGTAAGGACCTTTCTTCAATGGTTTTCATGGGGACCAGAGCTTGGTGCTAAGAATGCAAAATGCCTTTTCTTGGGTCTTGGGTCCTGTACTGTAAAGCAGGAACAGTATAACATCAGTCTCAGGACACAGCATCATGAAACTAATGACAACTGCATAATGCAACCTAATCTATAAGATTTTTTTGTATATTGTTGGTCTAACTCTTCTTCAGCAATGCATTCGGAGAACATAGTTATTTACCACAGTGATACCCATCACTATTGCAGAACTGTTGATGAATTGTTCTCAACAAAAATTCATCAAGGTTCAACAGAGCTGAGAGCTTATTTCACTCGACTCAACTCAGCAGCCATCTGATTTATTGATTTGTTGCTTCAGTCACGAAAACTGCAGAATCAGAAGAGCGTGTCATTAAAACAGCTCAGTTCATGTATAAATCACATTCTACAAACATTCTTGCTTATTACCTGCAATAGACTCTTAACATAAAGGGCATTTTCAGGAAAAAAATGTAAAAGAAAATTGGATATTTAGAAACCACTGATAAAGACTTGTCAAGACCTACGTGTTAATTTGGTGATGATCAGACTGAAGGCAAATCTGATTTTTTTTGGCCCCCAAGCCACAGTCTGAATGTGACAAATCTGATTTCTTTTTAAAAACTGGCCCGGGCCTTTTCAGTATGTGCTACTAAATCAGATGCATATCTGATGTTTTTCAAAGCGACCTCAGTGTGATCATTCATGTCACATTTTATACAACATTTTACATCTGTGAGGTGGGGGTGAGCCGATCGGTCCAATAATAATGACACTAAACCGCTTATTAAAATGAATTACACATGAGGAGAATCAGTCTGAATATGTTGTTTACTGTGCAACAGCAGTAATTTTGTTTTCAGCAAGACAAAGTTTGCTTTCTCAAAAATGCTAAATGTAGCATGCAGTCAATATCAAGAGGGCCAGTACTGATGGTTAAATGATTTATTGAAGCCATTCGTGTCATCAACTCACGTAAGAGCCAAACTAAAACAAATAATAATACTTATAAACATTTTCACAATACACTGATACAGTATGTAGAGCTCATTACATTGAATGTTTCCCATTAGCATAACCATAAACATTTCAAACAACTCAAACATAATAAAATTAGTTAAAAATCTCGTTCCCCAACGACTGAAGCTAAAATCGAGTTTAGCTTCCTTTTCCGTGATCCTTTCTCTGTGTTGCCGTTAACTTTATTAAGTTTCACCTTTTTTGTGTCAAGCTACGTCACCCTACCATACTTCCGGTTTCAGAGGAAGTGATCAAAATAAAAGCACGTTATTTCAAACAAAATTGTTGGAAACAGAATTAATCCTCCTGGTCTTTACACTAAATGTTTTCTCATTTCTCAAAAAACTATAAAATATATAAAAAAAGAAATATCTGGAAAAATAAAGTATATATATATATATATATATATATATATATATCTTTAACTCTGTGTTTGGTTTGTTTTACTTCCTCTTCTTGAGTTACACCTGCTGTCACTGATTGTCTGACCTGCCCTTCATTTGAACTGTTTACCTTTGGGTTTGCTTGACCACCATTATTGATTTCATATTAACCATGCAGTTTGGCTTTTCAAAAAAAGTTTTGTGCTTTTTTCTGTTTTGTATTTATGTTTTTGGATTTCCTGCATGTGCAGCACCTTTAGTAGTTGAAATGATTTTTGTGCACTTTTATCAGCCGCCTTCAGCCTGATGAGTCATGCATTAGGGCCTTTTGTCAAAAGTGCCCCAATCTAAAATAGTTTTTTTATAATAATTTTCTCATTAAAAGCATATTTTCCTAACACAAAATTCTTTTTAAAAAGGGGGACATGCAGTCACACAGATCGTTATTTACAAATTACTGAAATAAAGACAAGGATAAAAAGGAAATGAGAACCCTCTCTGAACTGGCAACTAAGCATGGAGGGCGTTGAAAGTATTAGACTTGTTTTATTCAGCCTACACAAGTTGTGAAATTAGACCAGATGTTAGGAACAAATCTCAAAGCTCCAGTGATTCAGATATCAGTGTTTTTGTAGCAAAGATTTAAAAGGAACTGTAAGATAAACATCAATTTGTTTATGTCATTTCAGCAGCTGTGTCTCTGTGAAGGTTTTTAAATTTAACTGCATCAGACCCACGATTACAACAAAAACTTGTATTTGCTTCTTGCTGAAAACAAACCAAAATTGAGGTAATTTCATTGATTTGTTTTTCTGTAAGCGGAGCCGACTCTTCTAATTTCAGTCATTTATCAACAGTGTGATAAGAAAGGATGCTCTGTGTAAGTTAATTCACCAGTTTATTCAGGAAATAAAGTAAAGCTAAATAATAAATAAACATCACAGAGCATACATCACATTTAAATTCAGAGCTATCATTTTCCATGTCTTCAGTGTGTTTGCAGAGGTTAATTATAACTATAGTTCATATCAAACTGTTGGATCTGGACATTATTTTTTTCTTTCCCCCCATCAGATCACATTTACCCCAAGAATTCATTTTCTTTTTGTTTATTTTTTTCTCTCTCTCCTTCAATACCTTCTTGCCAGCATCTCTGTACACAGTTATATGAGTGTTACTGATTTTAACTGAACTGTTGACTCTTATGCTTTGTAGTTATTTGTTACAAACATTTTGCTTTGCAGCTTGCACTTTTTAGAGATGAGTTTAGTTTGTTCTGCTTTCTGTACTTTGAGACAATAGAGTCCTATTTTGCTGAAATTATATATTTACTAGGGCTGTCACTTTAACGCATTAATTAGATTAATTAATTATGCTGCATTTAACGCGTTAAGAATCTTTAACGCGATTAACGCAAAACCAGACACTCA
>JAUBOC010000043.1:7637586-7653353 GCA_032275365.1 Anablepsoides cearensis | reverse complement strand
ACTTCAATAACTTCAACTGATGGAACAATGAATTTGTTGGGTGTCTGTAATTCTTTCTGGTAATAATCCTTACTGCTTTAGCGGTATTAAATATTTAAATGCATTAAATTTGCCTTTATATTCTCTGATTTCAGTCAGCTTGAGCCTCTTTAGAATTTTCTGATTATTTAACTATATAAGTTTGTATTTAAGACTGAGCAATACCAAGTCTTCCCTTGTTAACATCGTTTAATTAAATTGTAAATAAGTTGTTTCTGAGTGGACCAGTCTGGAAGCTGTAGGGGGCGGAGCTTGACGCATCTTAAAGGAACAGTAACAAAACCAGCTGCTTTGAGACACACATCAGAAGAGGGGTGAAAGAGGGGCTGGTAAAATTAGAATAAAGGAGGAATTCAGACCAAAGCATTGTAGTTTTACTTTATAAAGATCCCAACTGAAGGATTTAAATGTGAAAAGGAAGGATTTAAAAGGTTGACATGTCTACTTTAAATAATAACTTGTGACATAATATTGTTTACCTAGAATTGATTTCCAAATTGTTTTATTACAGTGTATTATTTTGGGACTTAAACATTCATTTCTTAGATGAAAGAAGCACACTGTTAGTTTTTGTGCTCTTCCTTCATAGAACATCATCTTTTAAATAGAAAGATAGTAATACCATCTTAAACCACATAGTTCCTGAGTCACCACCTCTGTGTAAAGTGTTTATTATTTGTTAGAATCAGGCCTAACAGCAGTTTGGTCTTATCAGTCCGCTGGGGACACAGCGGGCTCACAGACTTCCCTGCTGTGCTGAAGACCCGATCTGAAGGCGTGCTTGTAGTGCACACAGAGGGAAGCGGGGGTATTAGGGAAGTGTCATCATCGTGGATCACAGAGTCTCTAACCAGTCAGCTCTGCTTCTGCTCCTTGTTCCAGCACAGCTACGTCAAGTCATTATCATCAGGGGATAAAAAACAAATAGTTTAATAACAAAACATGCGCACACGCTTGTCTTCCTGTGAGCGATTTGAGGAGTCAACATATCAGAGCTGCAGTTTTTGCAATGACACTTGTTACACTCCTGTCCTCCTCCTGGAGGTCCCTCACTGGGCAGCGACTAGTTGGTGGACTGTATTCATGAGAGTCTCCTGAATGTCATCATGGGCTCCTCCAGCTCGTCTCTAACCCATCTGAATTTTGCCACTGGCGCATCCAAAACCATCTCAAGAGCACTAGAGCTGCATACGAGTTCTCCCCTGACAGAGAACATATGTTTATGTCCCAAAGAACATGCTGAGGATAACTAATATTCTGCAAAAACTGGTTCAAATCTACACATATTCATGTCAAAGTGTACTCCAACAGATTAAATAATGAAAATGGGTGTTGGTACAAAGCTAGTGTATAGGTGAAAGCCAAAATAATGACCAAGAATGCAGTTTTCCAAGCTGTGCATGTGAAAATAAGCAGGGATTTTTCAAAACTGATCATTTAAAATATCACATGGCTCGAAGGTGGATTGGTTGTAAATGCTCATTATTTACAACCAATATAAATGCAATCAGGTGTTTAAAACAAAAAAAACTAAGGTAAAGTAAATTTTTTTACACATTCTAAAGATAATGAAGTGTTAAATTTATGTCAACTGAACAGAGTTAAGTAAAATGTTTACATTTACTGCAGTTAATTAAGCATTTTTGAAGTTTTTAAGCATCCAGCATAAAGTTTGCTGATGAATTTTCTAACTTTACTTGTTAATTAATGATCAGATGGGAAAGAAACTGTTAAAGAATTTGAATTACAGCCACAAAACCTGAGCGGTGTCGTGCTAAAAACTAGTGTTAATTAGCAATGTTCACACTAACAAATATAAAATGAGCAACACGTTATGATCTTTAATCTTTGACTTGTTCTTGGTAAAAAAATGGTGGCATGCTGGTGTTAACTCAAAGCACCTGTAGCAAAAACTGTGTTATTATCACACAGACAGACTATAGGTTTCCATAGATACCCTGACTTGATGTCACTGAAGCATGCTGACACATCATGACACCTTTATTTTTGTTCCTCTGCTCAGGCAGTTCTCGGGGCATTTTATTTCTGTGGTGCTGTCATTTTTAGCTTCCTGACATTTGCAACAACTTTTCCTCGCAGCTTCGTTTTTACTATCGGGATGTTTGACTGTGTATATCTTCACTTTTAATAGTTCAGCTTGAAAAGCCGAGAACCAGTTTGATAGAAGATTATGGGAAAAAGTCTTTCTTGGGGGGGAAAAAAGAATAAAGAGATTAGACTTAAAAACTTCATCGCAGGTGAATGATTGGTCTGAGATCATAAAGATAGGTGTCGTGTGTGAAGGATTAATGTTATTTTTCACCCTGTACTTTTCCACGCCCTGGGCCACATTGGTTTACCTTTCAAGGCTCTGAAGTATTTTTTGATTTATATCCCATATTGATGAGTGTTTCTTCTTGGAAGAAGCTACAGCCAAGACTTTGGAACAAATAATATAAAAGCAAAGATGAGAATTGAAAGATAAAAAGTGAAAATTATGCAACAAGAAAGCTTTTTTACAAGCCTCGCTGAGTATGTTAAATATGTAATAGGAAAATTACAGGAACGGTATCTGAGATGAGCAGATTTAATAGAATGACATCACTCAGTATTTCAAGTTGAACAGTGAGAATGAGAATACGTCCAGAGCTTGCTATCACTGTTTCATCATTTTGGCTATTCTTCAAAAGAGGGGGAAATATTTCAGCTAGTTGCTCAGATTTTTTTTTTTTTAGCCATTAATGACATTGAATTTCTGGAGGGAAATCCTCCTCCTAAAGGATGAAATAGCACAAAGAAAGCCTCTGTATCCTTCTGAAGGGCACGGGTGATTTCAGCACTTTAATGAGGAGAAACGAACAAAAGGGGGAGGCATGACAAAGGCTGCTCCAAATAAACATGACCCTCCTCCTAAATTCTGCCACCGCACATTGCCTCTTGGGAATAAACAAGGGGGAAAGCAAGGCGCACACCCCTCTCTTGGTTCAGGAGGAAAATGTCATTGTGACGCGCCAGTTACTGATGTGTCCTAATGAGAGAGTCGCCGAGGCCCGAACAGAACCCGTGCAGTCATTAATATTGTGTCCTACCCAGAAAAAACACACTAACTATTGGTGTGTTTTTATTGTCAGGAAAGAGAGGATTTCCAGTGAGACGGCAGCAACAACATGAGTCTAACACTGCTGTGAAAGTCTGTAAAGTCTTATAATGTGTAAGAGCTGCTGCACTGCAAATACAAAAACTTTTCCACTACGACTGTGGATGTGACAAGTTATTTTGTCTTACAAAACTAGTTTTTTTCCCCCCTCCTCTGTCAGCACGGTATTTTTTGGTAACAGCGTGTTACCTTATTAAACCTGTCTGTCACAAAGAGTGGCAGCTTGTAAAATCAAAGCTTGAGAAAAGTAACACTGTTTGATCTTTTCCTCTTGTTCTAAGGCTTCCTTTAGAGTCTTTACCTTTTAAAAAGAGACATAGAAATACTATTTTTGATAATGATCTTGAGAACACAAAAAAGTGCTTACAATCACAGTTGAAGTTGTTGGAGATGTTGAGCTAATGTTTAATTAAAAAAGCTAAATCACAATTTAATTCAGTTTGTTTTGTTTCTTCTTGCCCAGTGTCATATCCTTCAGGGTTATCTAAAGAAAGATCATTACCAACATTAGCCTGAGCTATCATTTCTTTTAACAGAAACTATTATTTTTTTTCTCTTGTTTTCTTTGATTCAGTGAATAATAATACTATTTATAATATTAATGTGTGCTCACTTTAAGTCATTTTGTGTGATAATATGTGTAACTGACTGAAAGCAGTCTAATAAATCTTCATGTCTGTGAAAGTTTACACTAAAGGCCCAGTTCCTTTTTGGCCTGCAGACAAGCCAGAATGCTATTTCCTAATGATGTGGGACTCATGTTGGGACTTGTGAAATCATTTTGAACCAAGCATTGCCAAAATCAATTAAACCTTTAAACTCGTTCTAAACCGCAGGGACAGCCAGTCCAGTGAAGATAAAATTAAAGTAATGTGATTGTGTCATTTAGCCTCTGTTAAGTGACTATCATCTGTATTTTGTATTACCTCCAGCTGGCAGCAGCAAGAACAGAGAGAGTTACATTTATAAAAAAAGATAAAAGCATAACTGACCTCTAATTTTCTGTAAGATCAGAGCCATTCTCAATGTGTGCATAGCTGAAAGTCTCTTTATCTGCTCACATGTTGAGTTAGAAGATGCTCATAAGACACCGTTTCAGATGAATTTTCCAAAGGAAAGACAAATCAGTCTCCACAGAATAAATTATTTTTAAACTAAAACTAATGTTAAGAAACAAATACCATTTTGCTTGTTATAACTACAATAGCTACATTTACTAGATTTGCTGACATGTACATACTATACATTATTTCAAACTAAAGTATTATTTTTAGCTACATTTCTCCAATATTGACAGAGTTGTAGTCATTTTTGTGTTTGCTTATGTTGATTAGCCGTGTTGGTCATCTTGAACGGACTCAGAAAGTTAATCAGCTGATTACATTCTGAGTTTTATAATGTTTTTTTGATTATTATAGTAACAGACACAGAGACACTGGCAAAAACATTATCGCCCACCTTTGGTTTTTGTCAGCGGGTGATAGTAATGTGTTTTTATCTCATTAATTTTATTATTTTAGACAGAATCACAATCTGAACACAGTTAAATACAAAAACTTTAAGTTAATTATGTAAGTTGGACCTTGTGTTTTGTTGTTTACCTTACATTTGTAAATGAGAATAGAACTGAAAGATTTCAGTTCATGATTTAAAGCTTAGCACTTCATCAGATTATTAAAAACAGTCATAATGATCAATTGCAGAACTCATTGATTTATTACTAAAATCTTTTAATTTGTAATGTTTTGTTTCACATTCTCTGTAAACCTGTTAAAATCAGTTATTGCTGTGTTCAGTCAGCACATCTCTATGTTTAAACACTGAATACTTTTTATCTCCGCTTACTGAAGGTTAAAATTTTCATCAAGCAAAATGAGAAATTTACTCTTTTTTATTTTATTTTTTTCTTCTTAGGGTTTATTTAGTAATGGCTTTAAATTTTTCAAGATCATTTTCCATGCAGTACGACTGAAGAGATAAACACATGTAGTATTAATCTATATAGTGGTTTCCACTATAGGTGGTAGCTGGGGTAGGGACATGGAAAAAAGGACAACAACAACAATTCTTTTTTTGTTTTAGTTGTTCCAAAAGTGTGAGGTTAGTGTACTTAAAAATGGATGAAATTATCACAATGAATAGTGTTACTATGCCCTTGTTTAATGGACCTGATATCTACGTTTAATTGTTTGTCACCCAAAAACAGCTGGGGGTGCAGGTTTCTGCTGCTGTCATTCAGAAGTTGAAAGGTTTTGGAAGCATTGATCTATAGCACAAGCACCAATGTGATGGAATACATTATGAAAATGTAATGTGTGAAAATTACTGAACTGTTTATTCCACTTTTAGTATTTTGACTGTGGGTCCTGAACAATGTCTGACACTTTGGCAAAGAAAGAGCATCTACAGTGGCTGCAGACCAAGATAATACTCTCTACTGGGAACACATGATCTCCACAGGAAGGGGTCATGGTTATTCTTAAAACTGTTAGATGCAGAACCATGACTCAGTCAACTGGTACATCTTTGATCCCAAATTATGGTCTGACAACTGAAGGTTTAAAAGGAGGCATAACATGCTTTTACATGTTTCTTCCTTTTTACATTTAAATCATTCAGCTGGTCTATATAAAGTGGCACTGCAATGCTTTGGTCTGATTTCCTCCTTATTGTAACTCCACAAGCCCCTCTTTCGCACTTCTGAGTTGTGGTTCAGATCAACTCGTTTTGAGGCTGTCTCTTTAAATGCAAATGAGCCGCTTGACACCCCGCCCCCCTCCAGCTTCTAGAGTGCTTTACAACTATAGAGCAGCACAGAAGACTTGTCCATCCTGGAGCCAGAGTCTGACCCAGAGTCAGAGGAGAACGAAGATGACAAAATTGTAGTTGGTATGTCCAGACCTTATTTGTCTGTTCCGTCACAAAAACTGTGATTTAATAGTTCAGAAAATGTCATACAAAATAGAGAAAACTGAACGTGTTGAAGAATATGACCCAAGCAGAATATAAAGATATCTACGCTGCACCAGCAGAGACTAAATTCAACCTTTCTTCACTGCTAGAGACTCAAAGTACACAGCAGATGCATAATGGGTAAAAATAGATTTAGCATGATACATCCCCTTTAAAAATATTGACGATTTATTTACTCTGTAAAGATTTCGAAGGTAGCTGCTTTCTTTCAGCAAACATTTCTTTTGATATGAAGATGCAATAAGATGGATTTCTGCTGAAGTATTGGTGAGATCTGCCTCTAACAGGCTGTTGTTTTCATCAAGGTCATCTCCTCATTCCCAGCCAGTGTCAGAATTATTGTACAGTGGTTATTTTGACTGCAGCAAAGTGTTTGATGTTTTGGCTTCTGATCCACGCTTATTACACTCGATGCACTGCAGCACAATTACTGAGGATAAACTGTCTGTTGTGATTAGAAGGTACAAAAAAAACAAGTTCAATAAGCAACAGAGTCATTTTGAAATAGTTTAGTTTTAAAGGAGAAATAAGGGTCACTTTGATTAAAGCAGTAGTTATTTTTTAACTTTAAATTAAGCTAAAAGCGTAGAAATTGAACAGTTTCCCATGAGCAACTTTATCTTTCCATGTTTTTATGTAGTGAGAATTAACTGCATCTTAATGTGAATCCTTCATAAATTATTGCATTAAATCCCAAAAGTAAACTGTTTTAGTGCGTTCTAAAAAACTCAATGTATTTTTTAATTAAAATACTGATAACATAACTTGAAGACTGTTCTACCTTTTGCCTCCCGGTTTTATTATCTAACTTAAATTTTGGAGAAGGATGTAAAAAAAATAAAATAAAATAACTCCTACAGCTCAAAGCAGTTTTATCTAGCATCTTCATCTGCACTTGTGTGAGTCGGTGCTGCAAGAATTTATCACTCCTGCCAAATACAATATCAGCATTTTAAAATCAAAACCTTTTCCTCCCCACTAGTAAGAAATAAGTGAATATAACTTGATAAAATCGTAATGCACTCAGCTGCATTTTTATCGGAACGTCGTATTTGATCAAATTTGCCATTTATCATGTACCACTGTAGATATACTGTCCTCTCTTGGTAAGAACTCTGTTAAGTGCTGTCTTTTCTCTAAAGATCTTTTTTTTTTACAGTTAAGGTAATAGCAGCAACAGTTTTTTTACTGGCTTTTTCTCCTCAGAAACTGTGGGAGCAGACAGCTGAAGCTCAGTTTCCTTTCTGTGCACGCAGTGAAAGCACGCTTAGTGTTTCACCTCACACGCTTGGAGTGCTGCTGGGAAGCTTAAGGAATGCTATCCGTGTCTTCACAATCGCACACACTCACTGACGGATGCTGCTTTTTTGCTTTAGGTGTTTGGCTACACTTGCGCTGAGTTAACACTAATATTAGATAGCGATACGTAGTCTTTAGTTTGAACCCCTTAAACACGAGGTTGAAAGGTACTCATCGCAAAAATCAAGAGAACCGGTCTAGGAGGTTTGCAGAAACCACATGCTGTTGAATGGTCGCCATGCTTGATCCCAGATATTTATTCGTGGCAGTTGTCTAAATATGTGATGTGTCACATTTAACTGAAGAAGGTAGTGTAGTGGGATACAGGCAGCTATAGTGCACTGGCTGAAAAAGTTTTGATAATTTGTCAAATATAATGAAAACATACCATATCTATGGGTTCCTTGAAGAAAAGGTCTGAAGTATAATTCTAAAGAATGTTTTGAAGCACTTTTATGAGCAGTACTAAGATCTAATGATGATTTTGAGCAAAAAAAGCCCAAACTTTTGCTGCTCTGATATTTTCTATACCAGCTGGGAAATCATAACATCCAAATACATATAGTAGCCAGAAATGGCTACTAGTATATGTATTAATGAAAACATTCGCAAAAAATGCATTTTTTTCAAAGTACAATGAATACAAATACTTTATCAATGGATCCTTTAAATGAACAAAAAACATGATTTTGAGCAGAAACACCTTAAATGTGTGTCATGTGAACTAGAAAAGCTATTTTTGTCCACATATTGCTTGAGGTTTTAGCTTTAAAATGACATCAACAATTCCTCATTAGAATAATCTGACCACAGATCAATGAGTTATCCTGATGATGAAGACAAATCAAGGCTATAAAGTTGAGGGATAAGACAGAATGGTGATACTGTTTGAACTAATCTACGACACATACTATATGTATTTGCTCCCGTAGAGAGCAAATCAGTTCAACTGCTCAAGAATTACTTTATTTATTCAGTCTTCTATAATCAGACTCAACAGCTGAAGTTACATACCGGTAATCACAGAGAATTCTCTTCACAATATTTAAACTGAATAAGGAGGAAACTATCTTTTTAAATTCTATGATGAAAATAACGGAATTGCTTAAAAAAAATCTAATCAAAAACAGTAAAATTTCACAACACAGATTAAAAAAGGATAGGAATTTGAAGAAAACTAGTTTGAATTATAAATAATTGTTTAACAATAGTCGGACAAAACATAGTTTTACCTAAAGCAAAATATGAATTTGGGCAGGAATTATTTAGACTTTTATTCACTGACGGATTTAGATAAATTTTAACTATCAGTTAAATTGTTTATTCAGAATTTGGTGTGAGATGTTTTTTTTTACCAGATTGAGTGATTTATTGGCTGCAAGAAAGGAAATCATTCGATCAATATTGTACCCGTTAAAAAATCATAATTATTAATGTCATCAAGGCAGCTGGAGGTTTTTGGTGAGAAAGGCTGCGGGCAGCAGCAAACTTCACCGGCTTCACACCAAAAAACAATCCTTGCAGCAGGAAAAAAACTTCATGGCTTTTTCTGCTTACTTGGCTCTGTTGGCTTCTAACCAAAATCATTACTGAGCAACTCGTTTCTGTTCTCAGGAAAGGACGACAATATTTGGACGACTCATTGGGTTGAAAGGAGCAAAACTGAACACTGCTTGGTGTAGAAAGAGAATCAACTCCCAATATTGTTTGGATTTACTCACATACTTTGGCTCCCGTCTGACATCAAAGTTCTCCAAAAACAGTTAGGTACAAGTTTTCTGTTAACGGGATAAGTTTTCTTCTGGAAGATAAAACACAGAACCGTTTCAACATAATCAACGCTTTATAATACTGATTATAATAAATGTTTAAAACAACAAAAGGGGGCCAGAAGAACATTCATTTCATGAATGTTTCTTTTCCAAAGATTATTAAAAATGAATAAGCATTTGTCAGCTAGCAGCCATCTCAGTGTCCGAGGGCAATAAATATGCAGGAAACAAACATTCCAGCATTATTTACATTAAATGTACTTTAAAGAAAATAGTTTACTTTAGTTCCAAGAGGTGATGAAGTCACCTCTTAGAGCTGAAGTAAACTAGTTTCTATTATCTGAAAAAAACTATCATCTATTATCTGAAAATGTGCTTGGGCCATTTTTTTTAAACTAAATTTGACTTAATCCTCAGTTTTACGTGGTTCACAAATATGGTTTGAGGTTTCCTCTTTCAAATGACAAAGAAAACCTTGTTAGAATTTGTAATAAAATAGATTAACACTAATTTTCCAGGGGTCTTCCTGATTAGCAAGACAAATCAAGCCATATCTCTGGATTTGCTCATGATATCAGGATGATCTACGTACCAAAATGTAGCTTAAAAAAGCCAGAAATCTGAAAATGTGCTAGTTTATTTTGACCAAATATGACTTAATCCCTAATTTTAGGATCATGTTTCCACTAAACGTCTGATTTCACCATTTTTTTGTTTACCTACACAGACTACAGCCAGTCTAATGTAGGTCAGTTGCATGACTCACGTCTTCCACGTGGATTTTGGCAGATTGATTCAGTCAAGTGCTTTGATGGAAAAACACATCCTACTTCATGTTCATGGGGTTTAATAGAAGCGGTGCTGTAAGGTTATGTTTGTCAAACATCTGCTTTATGTACAGACGCTAAATGAAGTTTAGACAGTGCCAGCCTGCCTTGAATGCTGCTGATGGGATTCACCAGCAAGGGAGCGGTCTCTGTAGGCTTAATTAATCACTAGCACAAGCACCCTGACGAATGAGGCTTCAGGCAGACTTGTCCAGATTGAGAGACCTGCAGAACTTTTATCCCATCTAATCACCGGGTCCTCTTATCAAGAGCCCAGAGTCTTCCTCTTCCTTTCACAGCAGTGAAACTTTTAACCACTGTGATGGATGTGAGGAATACGACTGCCTCGGGCTCATATGTTCTCTGTGTTCTTTCCACTTGGATGTTGATTGGCTTTGATTTTTTTTATGTTTCTCAGTGTTTTTATGAAAGTTCTGATGTTTGACACCTCTTTGTGCACAACGCTGTTCTACATTTTTTTAGAGATGCACAATGCAAACAGCATTGTCATCACAACTAATAAGCTTGCCTTAAAAATAAAAAAGCTATTTGCTTTGGCAGAGTTTTGTACTTGGCACCATGCATACACTTCTGAATACATTAGTCCCGCAATGACATTTTGTGAAATACTTTTGCCTTTAGAGCTTTGCACTAAATGGGACTTCAAAGCATACAGTCAGTAGAATAAATTGTGGCTCCTTGACTTTTGTTATATATTTTGCTGCCTCACCAGCCTTTTTGTTTTGTTATTTATTTTTTTATCTATGATAATTAAATCTTTTAGTCTTCATTTGATCTCCACATGTTGGTCTGCATTTCTGGGTCCAGATTGTGCTGCCAACCATGACGCCAAGCTTCAAACAGCTTGATATATTTTTTAAACAAATAAGGAATAAAACCTTCACTCTCATGATGGTGATAACTAGGGTCTGATAAAGAGATTCTGCATTCCTAGAGTTTCAGTCTTTCTGCTAAAATAATTATTCCCGGGGTGTTGTCTTACATTTAGTGCCATAAAAATAAACCTAATGGATTCTTCCTTAACTATTCCAATAATCGTAAAAGAAAGCAATTTCAGTCAGTTGGGGGCAGCAAAATTTGCATATAATTAACCTTTATTTTAAACTGGTGAGATTGGAGAAAGTTAACGCCTTTAGATATTCATCCATAAAAACACAAAACAAATACAGTACAGAGAGCGTAACAATAAAAGCATTTTAATGTGAAGTTCTGTGAAATGGTTATGAACAAATAATATCTTATCAGTTGCAGATAGCTTCTTTAAACAGCGTCAATTTAGAAAAATAGAGTTTTTCGTTCAGTTCTGACCTAAATGATGAGCTAGTTTGAAGACCAAACTCTTATAACAGTTCATCCAAATGCTATTTTATAAACATTTGCCTCACACGGTTAGTGTAGCAGAAATAATAGGATGTTTTGGTTTAAAGTGGCCCAGGTTGCACTGAAAACTACATCTACAGCTACAACTCCTGTGTGTCTTGCTCAAGGACATCACAACATGTAGGCATGGTGGGGAATTGAACTGCCATACCACTACGCCACATCCGCCAACTAGTCCTGTCAGAGGCTAAATGTATTTCTGAAAAGTGAGGTAATTCAAAAAGCTATAACAGGTTATTCACAACCTTTCCACTGAACAATCTTTTAAAATGTCTAACTTCTCCTTTAAAACCAACAGCGTGAAACCTTAGGGATCTATTTTTATTCATTTCACTTTATTTAATCAGATTTAAAACCCCACTGAGATCAAGATCTGACTTTCAAGGGGGACCTGAGGGACCCATTTCTGCCCAACAAAACACTTCTGACTTTCTGAGGCATGAACTTACAGTATGTTCTGTCAAGCATCAAGATGTTAGCAGGAGACCATTTAATTGTTAGGATCAGTGGTTTTACGTGTTTTTCTATTTTTATTTTTTTAGGGGGCCAAGTCAAAACCTTGACTTCCTATTCAAGTGCAATTTCTAATCTTATTTTGGCACTGTGACTGTGTGCAAATTTCAGAAAGAGGACACTACAGTCAGGAAATATTGCTGCCTCAAACAGGTGATATTTATGCACGTCAAAAAAAAAAAAATGCGTTCACACAGATGCCAGGGTCCAAGGTTTCCCAGCAGAAAGTTACGAGCATCAGTCTGCCTTGCCTTGTATTCGTCCGGTAGTTCATACTGTGACCGTCTCCCAGATAAATGAAGCACACGGCCGTCTGCGTGATGTTATAAAAAAAAAGATGATTGATCTCACCAGGCGCCCTTCATCTGTTACTGCATGGTCCAGGTCTGATGGCTGTGGGCTCATTGCAGATGTTTTCAGTGATGAACAAGTGTCAGCATGGACAATCTGCCCCCCAAACCCCAAACGCAACAAGCTGCAATACACTTTTTATTGTTACACTTTTCCATCACAGACAACATAAAGTGAGAAGATGAGGATTTTTGTTTTTGTTTTTCTTTAAGATTTCAAAGTTTAAACAAAGTTACTGTAATGTGTATTTTGTTTTACATTTGAAAGAAATATTTTATCTTTTGCCTTCTCAGACAGAATTCTTTGTGTTTGGGCACATAATGTATTCCTTTCACACTTTCTTCCCCTTTGTTGTTTTAGTCTTGGCTGACATGATTTGTCATGCCAATGTTAAAACAGTCTGCTCATAAATATTAACCATTTCCAACACGACTGAAACACTATCTGCTTTAAACACACTCGAACTTCACCTTGTGTTTTGCAGTCAATAAAAACACAGTTTTTGTTATTTTTGGAAAATTCTTACATTTGTTTTATTTTACTATTTATTTCAGTTGCAATTTACTTAAAGGTTTTTTGTCAGCACTTGTGTTTTTATTTAGTTCTTTACAATCTAAGTACTTCTGTAATTTTTATTTACATAACAAAACATTCAACTTGTTCAGGATATGGGTTCTGGGACTTTAGTTTTTGTAACATATTTAACTTTTTAACAATTTATTTGCATTAAGGTCATTTAGGCAACTTTTTTGCTACTATTCTCACTTAGCTAGCCTGCTTTTAGGCAACTTTTGTTACTTTTAGCTAATATTTAGCATTTTGCTATTTTAGCATTCACTATTATGCCAAAATTAGCTATTTGCTACTTTGTTAACGTGTTTTGCTTCTCTTACCTTTTATTTAGTGTTTTGTTTATTTTAGCTTTCAATTAGCTTTTTGTTTAGCTTCATTCTAGTGATGTGAAACTTTAGCTGGTGTTTTGCCATTTTTGGTTTAGGCTCAAATTTGATTAATTTTAGATTTCCTATGTCTGATTCTTTTAAGTTACAGTTTCATCTTTTACAGCAAATTACAGCAAAATCATTCAGCACTCAGCTTTCACACTGCAGTTTCACTGAAAATGTTTTTTTTTTTTTTGTACCAATTTTTATTATAGTTTTAAACCAGAGGAAAGATACTGCAGGGTTTTTTTGTCTTAAGACTAAAACAAACCTTTTTAAATCTTGTAGGATGTGAATTATTATTGACAGCCTCAGTCTGTCAGAAGAAACCTCAGAAACTAAAGCTACGTGATGAAATGTGTTTTCAGTTTATTGTTCTGCAGCCTCAGTATGTTGCAGGGGACGGATGCTACCTCTTTAATCAAATTATTACCATGATACCAGAGGCGGTTTTTATTTAATTTAATTTGCAGCTGATTAGGACATTTGAATTATAAATATGACATTATCTATGACTCAGAGGTAAATACTAGCTTTTTTTCTCAATGTTTGTATTCTGTTCATAGATTCCTTTATTAATTGCTGTAAAGAGTTTAATTATTCAAGTTTGTTTATCTGTTTTGAAATGACTCATTATAGCGCGTGCATTTCTAGAGATATAGATGTTTGATCGTGAAATTAAAACTCAGACTTGACTGTTGAATATCCTTGAAACGCTGCACAATGTCTGAACAGACACAAAGAAGTGATGTATTAATAGAAAAATAAGCAGAAATCCCAGCCTATTTGTGGATCTTCAGAGGCAGATATTGTTGCCATGTGAGTCTTGTTGAGAATTTTGCACGCTCAAGATGGTTTTGCTCTATTTATACACACTTCCTGTTCTGTTTTCTTGGATTCTTTCCCTTCTGAATAAAACTCCCTGACTCTGAAACACAGATGTTTGGCTGAAAGTGCAGTCAAGTGTCTTGAATGTAGTGCAGGCAGTTTAAAAACTGACTCTGATGTTTTAGAAAGTCTAGACATGAAGCGAGTCCTGGCAAACGAGCTCCCGCCCTTTTAAACTCTTTTTCAATTACATTATTCCAAAATTACCACTTATTAGATTTTGATTTGTTATTAAAGGAAAGCTGTGTTTCATAATTGTAATATATTTTGGTAAATTAGTTTCATTTCGTCCTCTGTGCTGGGTAAAGCTGCAGAATAATCAACAAGCAGCTGAAAGGAGTAAATCTGTTGTTCAAGGAGAGCTTCTCCTCACTGATGTTTTGTTTGAAGGACAGCCATTCTGTGTCTCCAAATAACGGGTTACCCTTTACCTGCCGACACACATTACAGAACAAGGAATAAAGCGTTCATCACAGTTATGTATAATCTCCGCTGTTCATCCAAATAATTTAAAAGTCATTCTCTGCACAACCTCACAGGTAGGTTATGGTGTGACTCAGACAAAATATTCATATTATTTATCTTCCTGTGCCTTCCAGAGACACCGGGGAGGGGAGAGGACGGTCAGCCGGACTCGTCGTTCTCTGATTCATCGCTCTTCGCTCACTGGGGTCAGGAGCTCAGTCCAGACAACCGGCGAGTGGCGCTCAAAATGTTCCAATACTACGGATATAATGCCTACCTCAGCGATCGTCTCTCTTTTAGGCGCCCAATACCTGACCTCAGGCCTGACGGGTAAGACTGAACACAGTTTTCCAACATAACTGAACAAAACAATAGAGCTCTGCAAAGTAGCCTGTGTTTGAGGAGTGACATTAACTAACAAATACTGGTTGTCGTTTTTTTAATCAGGCCTGAGCAGACCAGGCTGAATAACAGGCAGCACAAGGCTGTTATATGTGTGATACTGCACTTTGTGTCAATCAAACAGGGTTTCCTGTTTTTTGGCACAACAGCAGCAGACCCTGAAAGAAGTTGACCTGATCATTTTTCTGTGTTTTTAAAAATCCACCAGAAAGAAATGGTTAAACTTTCTTTTTTAGATTCATGTTAGGGGTAAAAAAAAAAAAAGTCTTCCTTCTTTCTAACACTGAATATAACACACACCAGCAAAGGCAACTGTTAAACAGTTCAAAACATTGTATTCAAGGGTGAAAATTTAGGTCTACCATTTGGGTAGGGTGGTGGTATATGCTCTTTGTGTATTTATTTATTTAATGAAATTTTGGGGTTAAAATGCATTGTATTGCTCTTGCTATGATTTACTTAACTTTTCTCTTTTTTTGTATTTACTCTGCACCTTTACTGTTCCATGTCAGTTCAATAATTAAAAAAGACTTACTCCCCCTCATTTTATAGAATATACTACATGTACTAACCCTTCAACATAACTAAATTTCTCAATTTCCCAAGAGTAGGTTTTGCAACACATGATTCAACAAATACAGCCATAATGTTGTTAAGAAATAAAGCAATGTTCTTTACCCTTTACCTGTTAAGATCTAACACCAGTTAATAATAATGACATGTGAATGTTTGAGTGAGC
>JAUBOC010000043.1:7603808-7619171 GCA_032275365.1 Anablepsoides cearensis | reverse complement strand
TATTTAGGCTTTTTGTGACTTTATGTAGGTGTAAATACACTCATGTGAACCTTGGTGTGGACCGAAAAACTGGACCGAGACAGTCTCAGTCAGCTTCGAAACGAACTCTGGCACTATTCTCTTCTGGTGTGAATACACCCTTAGTAAATCAGTTCATCACTTTATTCAGAAGTTTCTTGTTGATCAAACAGACTGCAGCGTTGGTAAAAGTCTATCAGCTGCAGGTTACAATTAAGACACAAGAAGGAGGCTAATTAAATTGCAGAAATAATATGATTTTTGCCATCATCGTGTATCTGGAACAGCTCTGTGCTTTTGTTTCTGACACTATCTGTTAAATATTGTTTGGTGAAAACTACACTTGTTAAATCAGCTGGAATGCAGCAGTTTCTATATTCTGATTTGTATACTGTGGCCAATTAATTTTTATTCTCATCCGGAACAGACTGCAGATCAGTAGTCTAGCCATACTGTCCTGCATAATCATCAGTAATGCTTGTTTCAATGTCATTAAAGAAAGATTGGGTCAAAACTTTTCTATTGCAGGTCCTTAAAATCAGAAAATCAATGAGTTTTTTTTATTAGGTACGTTTCATTTTGTTCATAGAATATGTTATCACTCAGCTCTTCTTTTTTTCAATGTAGCACAAAGTTCTTCACACAGCAAAACCAAGACATAAACTAGCATGGCAGTAAAAAGCATTTTGTTTAGCACCATAGCAATATGTTCACAGATATAAACTGTGACAGTGGTTGTAAACTTTTATTTACTTTAGGGCAGCATAACGGCTTAGTATTGCCCCACAGCAAGAAAGTTCTAGGTTCGAGTCCTGGTTTGAACCTGGTGGAGTTTCATTAACGCCTCATGTTTGCATGCATTTTCCCCCGTAGCACAAAAACATGCATGTTAGGCTGCTTGCAGGCCCAGACCTCTCAATGGGATTTGCCTGGTTAAATAAAGGTAAATAAATTAATTTATGCAAGCTTTCATCTTCACATGATGCGGGCTGAGGGTAATAAAATTTCCAGGGAAATAGTACATTCCAAATTTATACCTCGGTAATTATAAAAATAATATTAAAGCCATTTGTAAAGAAAAATACAACACATCTGTTTCTATTTGTCCTGATTCATTTGAACAATGTTACACCTAAACAGTAAAACAGATGTTGTGCATAATTATATTAGTTTGTAAAGTTTCAGGGAATAAACAGGTCTTTTTATACTTTCTATACTGATGTTTTGATTTTCTTCATTCAGTGCAAAAAACTGAGGACCGTGTTATAATTTATGGTGAAAACAAAACGTTGCACCAGACTCAGGCTGTAATTGTAAAACAGTCCTGATTGAGCGCCATGACCCCTGGGCGGCTGAAAATCTATGGCTTCCCACCGTGTAATCTCAAACCAGCAGCACAATCAATGAGAAAGTCTTTTGTCTAACAGAGGTGATGTGAATGGTGATGCAGGCCTCCTGTACGAAATGAAAATATCACATCTGCATGCATCCTGAGATGATTCTTGTTCTGCAATGATGCTATCAACACAATTCAATATGAAGCAAAGGACAGTTTTCAGTGTTTATCAAAAGGCTTTTTACATTCAGGATTTTCATGGTGGTAAATGTTAAAACATCGTTTTAATCGCAGTAATATTGACAGAAGTTCCCACTTTAATAAGCAGCAGTCTGTTCAGATGAGATTGGCTCCATTACTCTGTCTCGTTTTCAAATTGCTTTATAAATTATTTTTATTACTTACAAAGGAGAACAAGGCAGAGCTCCAGAACTGATATAACTAAACTTTTAAGACCACACTACCTTTTATTTGATAAAACTTATTTGTGAATTTGAGAGGTGCTAAAAAGAGAGAGGTTGTTTTTATTGCTTTCTAACTGCCATGTTTCTGAAGCTGCTTCTTATATAATCTTTATAGTGTTCCAGGTTTCACTTTACTCTGCGGAAAGTTATATTTCCTGACCTGTACAACGCAATTTATGATATAAGTATAAATTAACATAATTATCTAATTAAACCTTTTAAAAAGAAGCTGAAACATGCTGGATGTTTATAAAGGGTGTGACTTAATTTATGTAATCCTATGACAAAATTTTTTATTTTAGTGCCGCAGAAGAAGGAAATGGTTTTAATTTGAACAATTATAAATTGATTTTTGACTCAAGTATTTTTCTCAGTGCATTGATGGTTGTGTCAAGTGTAAAACAAAATGTTAAAAAATGTCACCGATGCATTTTAATTATTTTGCTCACTTTCTGAGTATATTATTATAAGTTTTAAATGCCAGCAGCTTTCACAGCGTTAACTAAGCTAGCAGCATTAGATGTCATCATCCTGTTACAAAAGCATCTGCTAACGCTGCTGATGGCATTTCAAATTTAAATTCACAACATTTTAATTAAAAATAATTTAAATGGTATCTGTTGTCCGGCAGTTTGAAGTGCAGCTCCAACACCGGCTACAACTGCAAGTTTGATGAAACATTAGCAACATTAGCAGTGTTAGCAGCAAAATTGCGTAACTTCTGTCAGAACTCTCTGACACGGACCTTTTTGCTGGGAGCGTGTGATTGGTTAGAACTTCGTGGGTGTTTGTTTATGAGGAGCAACGCAGCGCTGAGGAGCAGGACCAGAGGGCAGAATTTCAAGCAGCTCTTCCTTCTGCATGTTATTTTGTTTAAAATGTTTTTTTTTTGTCTAAAGCCAGTTAAAATAGCTAGAAGAAAAGCTGGTTTGATGCAGCTGATTTTCACATCTCTTTTCATCACTACCCTTAACAAAAAACAAAAAGAAAAATCTTTCCTCCGTTGACTCTTCACCCAATACAACACTGATCATTGAGTGAAAAAAACACAATATCCAGCCATATAAGAGCTGTGGGAGGGCAGAGGGAGGAAGTCTTATAATTTATGAATCTTCAGCCCATTTATACTCAGCCAGGAAAAAGATGTCAGAAATGACGCAATCACCGATCCGCTGTCTCAAGTTGTATTGAAGTATAACCTAAGCTTTAGCAGCTTTAGCAGCATCAGCAGTATTAGCAGAATTAGCAGCATTAGCAACGTTAGCAGCTTAGCAGCATCAGCAGCGTTAACAGCATTAGCAGCGTTAGCAGCTTTAGCAACATTAGCAGCATTAGCAGCATCAGCAGCTTTAGCAACATTAGCAGCATTAGCAGCATCAGCAGCTTTAGCAGCATTAGCAGCATCAGCAGCATTAGCAGCATTAGCAGTTTTAGCTATTGTTTTTTGTTGCAGGATGATGACGTCATAAGAACAGCTGATCACCAACAGCAAAAGCTGTGATCCATTCCAAAATACTTGAGTGTAAATTTCAACATTTAACCACAAACTCTTTTACATTTAGATTTAGGATTTAATATTTACATGAATTATTTAACATTTAAATTTAACATTTAGTAAAAATTAGTAAAATGCAAGAACATTGAGCTAAATAACAACAAAATGGTAGTGGCAATTTTTTACGTAGGATTTTACGCTCAGAAAGTCAGCTAAATAATGAAAATGTGTTAGTGACATTTTTTAACATTTTATTTTACACTTGGCACACCCATAGTGTCCATGCAACAAAACCAAGTGTTTCACTGTGTCTTTTTTCAGGAAAGCACTTTTTTTTAGCTGTTGCTTGTGGGATTTTCCCAACACAGATGTGCCAGAACGATACTAATCTATGAAGACTGATGAATTTAATTCTTTATAGTTTTGTCTCTGGAGATGAAATTACTCTACAGCAGTCAGGGCAGCATTTTCAATGAAATGCTTCTCCTTTCTGTGGTGATTTAAACAGGAGGTTATACCTAAAATATTTAGGAGCAGGTCCCTGTTTATCCTGTAGTTACTGTCTTAAATTATTTAGAACCAAATTATCTTTTTTATCAGAGTGCTTTATGTGTGTGGCTTTGCTGACAGAAATCACAAAAGCTAAAAATTATTTTAAAAAGTAAGCTTATTTGGTTGAGGCAACTTTTTGTCTAAAAAATGGCCTCACATCTGTACAGCAGATATAGCAGCAATTAGTTTTCCAAGTATGTGTTCTACACAGGAAATGAAGAGAAAACCTTAAAGTGCCTGTGACATCAAAGTTTTGTTTTAAATATGAATATATTTTTTGAAATATAACATTGGTAACATATTTGGGGGATCACACCTCTGAGATGAACAGTTGTTGGGATGTTTGAAGTAACAGGAAGTGATGACAAAGGGGAATGTCTACATGTAAACAGAACATTGTTACAATGGCTGACATCACAGAGTGTAGGGAGGAATCTGATGGATTTTTTTAAAGATTATTTTGACATGAAGAAGAGTCTAAGTTCAAATAATCTTGTTTCAGTAAACAAAAATGATGCAGTTCCTTTTCATAAAGAATTCCCCTTTGGTGTCACTTCCTGTTTTAATTTGGCTGAGCCAGTTCAAAAGAAAATATTCCAGTTATGTGACAGGCTGGTGGTGGTCAGAGATGGTGCCTCGCCTCTTTCAGTCTGCCCCCAGGGCTGTGGCTACTATGTAGCTTACCACCATTAGTGTGTAAATGGGTGAATGACTGGGCGCTTTGGAGTCCAACATGAAAAAGTGCTATATTCAGTGCAGTCCATTTACAAAATCTATAAAAACGTATATATTAAGCCAAGTTTCTTAAATAAAAAAAATGTTTTTTTTGACATTTTGTATTTGAAGGAAATTCATGTCACAGGCACTTTACTGCATACATGAGAAACTTGTGTAATAATTCAAGGTCAATGTTTGCATTTCCACTTGTCTGGATGGATTACTTCAGATTTTTTGCTATAATTTGCATTTAAATTCATTAATTCTTCATTAACATTGCAGTGGTAGATGGGCATGTAAAACTCTCGCTCAAAATGCCACCAGCTTGTTTTTAATTTTCATGTCAGTCTAAGTTTTTCTCTCTCCTTACCATTTCACACAGCACATCCTCTTTGAGGTACATTTTCCTTTACATGCTTGGCAGCGTCTTGCCACACTTTTCTTGCGGATATAGTGTCTTTCTCTATGAGATCTTAAAACAGCGGACATGTCATCCCTTGCCGGACTCTGGAGATCGTCTTTTGTGTCTTCAGCTGTATGTTTGCCGTTGTTGTCCTGCTGTAGAATAAACCTGGGCCCAATCTGCAGGGACTATATAATAAAAAACAAAACAAACTTCTGTAGAGAAACTAAAAACATGAGCAGAAACTTTTATTAGTTTATCAGTATTGTTATTTAATTTTTTAAAGGCATTCAATCGCTGGCATTTTATTTGTATTTTTTAATAGCAATTGAATCTAACACACTATAAATTACTTTTCAGTGCTTTAAGGACAGAAAACAGTTCTGACCATGAACACCTCTCAGTTTCCTGACAGTGTGTTGATTTTAAAGCATTATTATCACTTGAGTTGTGATTCATCTTTGTTGCCTAACTAATGACCCTAATGACTAAGAAGGATGCTAATCCTCTCCTCTCGCTTCTCTTAATGAGTTTGGAGATTCGCAGATAATTTTCTCATCACTGTCATTAATTATTAGACGAGATATTTTGGAAAGAAGTTGCCTATGTATTACTTGCTGACTATTGGTGCTTTAAAAATCCCCCTGAGGCCTATTAGCTCACAATCCATCAAGCATTTTTTCTGATTCTTGAAATATCTTTTTTGCAGATCGAGTTCTAAAAAACTTGAGAATAACACATTAGGTTAGACCTCCAGAAGGTGCCAAACCACCACTGCAAGTCTTTATTTTGGGCACAAATAGAAACATGCTGAGATGATGAGTTCATAAGTGGGCTGGCTGGAGGTTAGTATTCATGTCTTATTGTGAATTGGTATTCAGTTTGACGTCACCGTCATTCTGCTGGTTGCTCATAGGGGGCCTGCCAGTTTATATTGCCTCGGTTTTCTGAAACGTATTGTCCGTTCTGACTAGAACCCATGAGACCGCAATTTGTGTGGAAAGGATTAAAAAAAGAGGCATCTTCATAAAGCTTTACCACAATTTGCAGGAAATAATCACGCTTAAGTAAAAGCCATAATGAGCCCCTTTTATACTTTGGTTCTGTAGAGACAATTTTCTCAGGTTTAGAGGAAACCTCTGTTTCTGTGGTTTTGTTTGTGGCGGTCTGACGTATTCTTTGAACACAAAGCCACACCGCGCTTAGCGTTTAAACTGTTGTCAGTCAAAAAATGGTTGGTAGAAGAAATTTATAAGGAAAAAACTTTGACATTTTTAAACTTTAACACCTGGTCAATTTAAAATCACATTGAGAAAAAGATCTAATTTGATGATGAAGGTTATTTTTTTAAAATGATTTTTGTTGGATTTCATCAGAACTTGTTGGTGTTTTTTGGGCCACCTTTTGACTAAACCACCATATTTGACATTTAAAACAGAATAAAGCTGCTGCTTTAATAAGTTGTAAAACTTTTTCAAACTTTTACTGACAGAAACCTTGTAATTTCTAAACTTGGCCTAAATCCACACACTGCCTTTTGTATTCAACTTTAAAAGGCATAAATTAAATTACTTGTGTATTTTGTTCCTAAAACGCACCATTTTGAGTATATTTCTGTGTTTGTTTCAGGCTTTGTGTTGAGATGAGAGACTGTTTCCTGACTTGACTCTAGAGACCAGGATTATCAGTTAATGGTTCTGTAGAGATGATGGGGAATTAAAAATTCACTAGTCAGTGCAATCGGATCCTCCCAGTGCCAGTTGTCTGCGCCGTCTCAAGTTGTGCACCAGGCAGCAGAAAATGGGCTAAGCGTTGCCTATTCAATATGGAAGGAGTTTTTATAGTGAAGAAATGAGAAATAAATGCTGCTAAAAATATCAGTGATTTTACAAAAGATTCAAGGCTTTTAGAAGGACAGGAGAGGACAAGAGTAACAGGAAGATTAAAGCTGATTGCTTTAGTTTCTGAAATAGTCTTAAAATAATGTTTTAAATCACTGGAATCGCTGGTGGAAAAGATCCTGAGGTTGTATTTGTGTTTTCAGACAGGATGTATGGTTTTATTCCTCTTGCTGTTCCTGTCTTCACTGTCTTGTCGTCACATTTATATTTGCCAGTGTTGCACCTTGTTTTACCTCCTCAATGTTACGCATTTCTTCCTAATCTTTTATCTAAAATTAGGCTTCACATTGTTCACAGTTTTTTTTCCAGCAGAGTTGAGAACTGAAAGTGAGAGTACACGCAAATAAAAAATTCAGGAGTCCTAATTTTATCAGATCACATTTCTGCATCTGGTGGCATTCAGTTCTCTTAGGCCCTTAATAATTAACAAGAAAATGCACCCAAATTCACCAGCTTGTAGAAATGGCTCAGATCACGTTCTGCTCGATTTGAAATTATACCAAATAATTTATAAAAAGTAAAGTATAACTGTGCTGTGAGGAGGGATTACTGAGTGATTGTAGCTAAACTGATCAGCAAATAAAGGGCAGGTGAGGAGCAAAAAGCAGGACAGTCAAATAACATGAAACAAACTACAAAACAAACAAGATCAACACACAAAAACTGTCCAGTGGTTCATGAAATATTTTGCTAACAGTAATACAAACAAATATATGCGTATACACATTATAAGCAATCATTTCCCACTCATCGTGATGGCGTGCGGTAATGAGAGTAGCTTTAGTGTCCTGTAGGTCGATTGGTTTTCCAAATGTTCCTAACATGTTTAACTTTAATGCTCACAAAGTTCAGTATTTTTAATTCAATCAGAGTTATTAAGACACTTCACATTATGTACTCTTAACTGACACCATTACACTCTCAGAAGAGAATGAAGCACTTTCCTCTCGCATTCCATTTACATTAAAAGGACTCGCGCCGGTGCTGTTTTCCAAAGCAAATTATGATGAGGGCAGCTGTGAACTTAGCTTGTGCTCATGCAGATGGTGTTCTGATCATTCAGCCGCGGCGCGAGGCAGCTTCTGCGCCAGGGAAACTTCAGGGAAAAGTAAAGAAAAGACAGGGCAGCTTCGTGGTCAGGAAGATTGAAGTGTATTTGCTAAAAGATCCGTCAGACAGGCAGGCTTTGAAGATGGGAAAGGAGGAGTGTTTTTTTTTTTCTCCTTGAGATGAGTTTTGTGTTTACAAAGAAGTGATTGGGCTGCTCCGACTGAAGTCATCTTATTGCTGTGAAGTCAGGGAGACTTAATGGAGAAAAGGATCCGTCTCCTAATAAAACAAGCAGACTCAACATGGACAGTAAGTAGTGAAGTGGTGATTTCATTGTACCGCAGTGTGAGTGAAATATGTTGCCATCTCTGAATGACAGGGAGCAAGTGTGAGCAATTATGTTTACACATCTTGTAGGCAATTTGACAGCAGGGAAACGGAGGAAAACGTCTCATTGAAGATTGTGGCGGAGTAAAGCGTTGTGTAATTGTTTGCAGCAGCATTGTTTTTGCTCACCAGCATGCTGGAAAGCAGATTGCATGAGTCAAAATGCAAATTAGATGGTGGGTTTGATCATTCAAGGGGAATGCACTATTAGGACTATCCAATGGTATAAAGTCAGCGTGTTTGGAATAAAATAACAATGCAGCCAATGAAAGTTATGAAAGATTCAGCCTCCTGTCTTGACAGTAATGGCCGATTCTTTGTAATGGATGTGGAAAAAAAAACCGCAGCAGGCAATTAGTGGGATACTGAAGGCAAAAGCTCTGAGGCATTTGTTTCATTGTCAGGCAAAAAGAAATGTGACACAAAACAATAGAGGGAGAATTATTTCTTGGACCATTGCCTTAAAACTGCAAATGGCTCACTTTTAGTGAGGGCTGGAACAAATTTCCAAGCTTTAAACGTGGCAATAATGTATAATTATCTAAAGAATTTAACTTGATTTGCTGATTTGTTTTATTTATTTTTTTATTTTTTTGCCAGGACACATGGAATGGGTGCAAATGCGTCATTTAGAGCCAAAAAATAAAATAAAAATCTGCTCTTTGATGCAAAGCTTCAAAACTTGGAATGGTTTGAAAAGTTGAAATAGTCTGAATTTTAAAGCATCACATCAGATTGCCTAATATCCATCTCAGATTTATATAACACGAATTACACCTGTCAACTTTCATATCTGTACATTTTATTTCTCAAATCTTTATTGCTGCTTAGTATAAAATTGCGATGCCAGTCTTATCAGAGGATAATAAAGAACACATTATGGCCAATTTTAAAAGTTCTGCTTCCACAAAGAAACTAAAGAGAATGGTTTGATGCTGCTCTGTCTTCTGACCTCTGCCTGCAGACAGTGCATTATCACTAATACAAAACACTGCTGGCCAGATAATGAAGTGATTGCATGGACTATTAGTGCCCTACAGATTATCAGAGTAAATACAGGCTTTATGTCAGGGTCAGAGCTGTAGAAGGCAGCGACGTAGGGAAATGGAACAAATAATTTAAGGATCTTTTATGGAACAATTTGTCATTATCTTTCATTACAGCCCTCACTCCAAACTTTTTCTTGTGCTTTTCTAAGTTAATAAAACACCATTTCATTACAAGTGTCTAATTTCCTACATGGCTGTTTTTGACCAGTTTAACCACACTCTAAACAAACTCAACAATGCATCTCATTATTGGTAAAATTCCCACACCTCTGATGCTGTTCCAGGTATTTTAGGGCTGCAGATTTTTTCTGGCTGCTCTGTTTGATGCTCGTCTTTGTTGTCAGTTGACCCATCGTGGCCCCAGTGACATCCCCTCCGCTCACCCCTGACCAGCGTGGCTAAGGTGACACAATTAAAATGTTGGTCAGTTTTTAAACTTGTTGAAATATAATCTGAGCTACTCTGCTCAGTCTTTACATTATTGTTGTTCCTATGATTGTGTAATTATTCCCCCTTCATCTCGTTCTGTTCTGTTCTCCAGTGTGTTTTGGGCTGATTAACAAGAACAGATGATAGAGGATAGAAAAAACCCACTCTGTGGAAGAATTTACTGGCTAAAATACTGTATGGAGATGTTTATTTAACAGCAGCCAAATTTTTTTTCTATGACCTCCTGCCTATTCCTAAATACAGAAAGCAAAATATATTTGTATAAAATAAATACATGAAAGACTCAAGGTTTGTGCCTGTCGTCTTATTAAATTTACTGTTTACATTATTTTGTGTTAAAGATCTGTTTCTGACCTTTTCGAAGCGAAACATAAATGAGAATCAAGAGTCTGAATCTTTAATCTGCTGTTTTCTTCTAGGACACAACTTCATCTCCTGGAACGCAGACATATCTTTGTTTTCAGTTTGATTTGTTTATTCAATTTATTTCAGTCCTAAAAAACAAAACAGTCTATATACATGTAAATAAAAAAAATATATATAAATTATGTCGTGAATGAAAAGGGTGCAGAGGGAAGAAAAAATCTCATCACATCTGCCCCTTATTTTCAAAAAACAATTAATCTTCTTCAAATCAAATGGGGCATAATTGTTAGGCATTATTAGATAATATAGAATAAATTAATCTGTTAAACCTGACATATCTGTCTCTGTTTATCTTAAATCAATAAATAAAAACAAAATGTTAATTTGATCAGTTTGATAGAAAAATCTCCCCATTAAATGCACAAGTAAATATCTTCTTTGTTTTTATACACAATATTCAGCTTCTGTATTAAATTTCATTTGCAAATTCCTTTTAGGATGCTCCCAACTTCTTTTTTCTTTTAAAGCCACGTTGTTTATTGTTGCTGATGAGCCACAATTAGGTTTGTTTGACTGACAGTTTAATGTCCTATCATTAATGCTGCAATCACATCAACAGTTTGTGTCACATGAAATGTTTGTTTTTCCTCCTTGACGAGGCTTATTTGCACTGAACGCCGCCCATGTTTCTTTGTGTTTGACAGAGTCGACAGGAAGGATTTTAGCTCAGCACTTTGGTCCTCTCACAGAAGCCCCGTGTTGTGATACCAATCTTATTCAAATAAAACAGGCTGATGTTCTAAAAAGCTCAGCGCCAAAGTGATTTCTGAGCACCCTTCACCAGCCCCGGCTGGGAAATCTTTGATTAACCCAAATAGATTTGAGCAAATGGATCAGCACATCATCATCATCATCATTGCGAACTGCCTTGAGTGACCGTTCGTATTTTAGTCAAACTAATCAACAGCATTGTGAAAGCTTCATTTCTTTTCCAATTCATTCCTCTCTAATCTTTAACTCTAATGTTTTAAGTCAAGGAATTAAACAAAAGATGCTGGAAATGTGTCATTGTTCTGCATAATTGAAAAGTTGCTACAAACATGTGTGATTGAATTGTTAAAATGATGAAAATAAGACTTCAGAATAAAGGAACAAAAAATAAGCAAACTGAGACTAAATTATATCACAGTATAACAAAGAAACTTATAGTGATATTTATAACAGTTGTATTCACTCCTGCCCAATACAAACGAACAGTCCTATTGTTTTAATGTAAATACTTTTCTTACCTTTTACATTTCAGGATTATACATTGTAAGCTTATTAACTGGGTAAAGTTTGCAGAGATTTTCTGCACCAATATCCTGAGCTTCCCAGAGGTCTTTATTATGTGAGCAGCTCGTTGTATTGGCTTTTTTTTTTCCCGTCCAGCAGTCTGGCCTTTCCTCCTCTGAGGTGGGACTATTGACATTTTCCACCGTCGGGTCTCCTTCTTCACAGTCAGGGACAAACTGGGTGGCCGAGGTGATGGGGGCCAGCAGCTTTTCAGTCGCTACGTGCTTTAAGAAGTTCAGGCATGACACCATCGTGACCTTCTACACTGATTTTTTTTAAAAGTGTTTAAGTGTTTTTTTCCACCTAAGTTTTTTTTTTTGTCTGATGGCCCTATCAGAGATCTGCTAAAATGTCTAAGAAAAAAACTCCATGACTGGACAAAAAATTGAAAAACATCAAATCTTTTACTTTTTTTACATGAAATGAAAACATTTTATGAGTACACAGGAGGCCTTTCAGCTACAATTTACAATGTTTCCTTTTTGGTTGTCTTTTCTTTAAATCCAGGTGTGGCAGTGTGGCGGCAGCGTTGAGGTCCTGCCTTGTGCTCGCATCGCCCACATTGAGCGCGCTCACAAACCGTACACCGAGGACCTGACCTCTCACGTGCGGCGAAACGCCCTCAGGGTCGCAGAGGTCTGGATGGACGAGTTTAAAAGCCACGTCTACATGGCGTGGAATATTCCCGTGGAGGTAAGGAATAGTGCCTTTTCGGATAAACAAAACTACATTTATGTTGCATTTATACGGTATATTTTACAGGTATTTGGTCAAATGAATACTTGGCTTATTTCACTAAAGTTTTTTTATAATCACTTGGTTGAATTTTGAGGCTTCAGAGGAAAAATAAATTGTCAAATGTTTTAGTTGAGATTTTGAACACCTCAGACAACTCCGTCAAAGAGCCGCTTTGTCATTTTTATTAAAAGAACTAAATACTTGCTCGTTTAAATAAGTCAAACATAACTTCCATGGACTATATTTGAAACAGTGTAGTGATAGTGTCACACAAAGATAACTTCTTGCCTTTTTGCCAGTAAAAATTCCTATAGCAACAAATCTTGCTATTTTTTCGTACTGAAATTTTTTATCCTCCTTATTTCAGGAGTAGAGATTTGAAATACAAGAAATTAAAAGTTTTATTGTCATTCTAAACAATGATTAAAAGAAAAGTGCTGAATAAAACAACTATTTTTCTGAGGCAAGAAAAGCAACACCACTCATATTATTTATTTATCTTTCTTTAACCATGCAGGGAAATCCCATCTAGATCACAGATCTGTTTGGCAGTAAAAGAAAAAAATCATCAAAATCAATCTGTTTTATTAAACTAGTTTTGCGAACTTTCAAAAAAAATTGTAATCTCTGTGATTTATCACTTACTTCCTCTGCGAGCTGTCTGATATCAAATTCTTTGAGTTCCACAGTTTCACGGATGACGTATATTGAACTAAATCGACTCTAAAGTTCGTAATGCAATCTTCTGCTTGTGTGTCATTTTTCAGATGTCAGATTTAAACTGACTAAAGGCTTTAAAAAGTAGAACCAAAATCCTGCAGACAAACCCCCAAAAAAACTCCTTTTTCCCTGTTTATCAAGTGAAAATATGAGGGAATTTGTGCAGTAAGCTGTTGTGTCAAGCACACATCACTGAAGCAAAACAACAAGACTTATATTTTGAAGCTGTATTAGAGAAGTGAAACATCTTTATCTGCAACACTTAAGTCCAGTTTTGTTTTTTGTTTTAATGTATTATTTTTTTTATTATTATTTTTGTTAGAGTCCTGGGTGACTGAGAAACTACTTTAAAATCACAGAGGATAAATTCATAAACGAGTTTATTTTTGTCTAACTGTGAATAACCTCTTAAACCTGATTTAAAAAAAAGTTTTTTGTTTTTACTTGTTGCAAAATCCTAAAAATATCAGAAAGCACGTCCTAAATTTGCAGCAGCAACCTGCAGTCCGCAGCCATTTAATTTAAGTGTCACAAGGTTCCATGTCCTCTGCTCTCTTCAAATTGCAGATTTTTTGTTCAAACAAGGCTCCTGACGCTCCTTAAGGACCCACATGAAATGATTTTCTTGTCGTTTGCAGATTGGCCTGAATTAGATACGTGCTAGCGAATAAATAAATGTCTAATACGGTTCAATAAAACGGTCTAAATGGAAACATTATTTGGTAAAATATTCATCCTAAAGGCTGGCAATACCATTTGGAGAGATGAATTGAGAGAGGAAATTAGATTACGTCTGTGACTCGGTTGCAAAATAATTAATAACGTAGTGAAACAAAAGCGTAATACAAAGATGTGAGATGAACATAATTAATTTTTGAAGAATCTCTGTGTTTGAGTTTATTTGAAAACTACAATACATCTGCTGTGTCAACATCCTCTTTAGCAAGTTTGCAAAGTCACTCTCCTGTGTGTTTATGCAGCTGAATATTTTTAGGACACTTTTTTTTTCCTTCTTCCTGGTATGGATTTAATGAAGTTAAAAATAAAAATAATGCCGCTACTCTATCATCCCATGACAAATTTAGCATCCCTCGAAGGCGAACTTAAATGTTTGCTTACCAAAGCTATTTTTTTCTTGTCCTGCATAATTTGTTTGAATATGTAAATCCATATTATAAATACATGAAATGAACATCTGCAGGCGATTCGTTCAGTCAATAATGAGGCATTTAACAGAGGCTGTACTCGCCGAGCGTGAAATTTCAGCCCCGTGAATTAACGACACGTCAGAATCAGTAGCTTTAAATGAGAGCGTAACGATCCACGCTGTTCATCTGAAGTTTCCACCTTCTGAGGTCATATTTAGAGGTTTCAAAGCAGCTGAGAAGCTTTAACTTGTTAGATTAGATTTTGTGCAACAGATGCTAACATGTACTGATAAGACCATCCAAAGTAACTCATAAACACAAGAAGTTATACAATACAAACCGAACTCAACTGAATCAAATAAATAGTCATGTTATCTATATAAGTGTTATCAAATAAGCTGTTTCTTATGTTCTCATCTGACATACCAACAGTCATTATATCATAAGTAAATCCAGTGAAAACGTAGATCCAGTCTGATTTTTAAAATGCTGCTGGGTGTATCTAATTTGCTTAGAGATGAATGTTCCAGTGATTTTACTTGCATTAGATGGGCTCAGTGGACAGTTTTTGAACTTTGCTGCTGGTTAGTAGATAGTCTTCAAGTCACAAATAAAACAAAAACTAGAGAAATTTAATTTTTATGAGAAAATACAACAGGTGGAATAGAGGTGGGATAAATGTGTCTTTGAAAGGATCCTTATCTCGAGTCGTTTGTTTCATAGAGTCGTTCAAAAGAGACCTTCCTTTCTGAACAGGTTACATCATCATATAGGGAAATACATCTTTTCACATGGGTGGAACTGTGCTTTTTGTTAAGTTGGGACCCTGCCTTCCCTTTCCCTCCTGAGATACTGTACTACACCCTCTGCCTGTCTTTCATGAAAAAGCGAAGGAGGAGCAATTGTCTCTGTCGCTAAGTAGGATAAAATAAAGATATTGCAAGGATTAAAAAAAAATAAACTACAAACTCTTTACTATCACAGCTCATTGTAAAGAACTGTTCAAAAGGTTTGAATCAGTCATGAACATCACATCTTTAGAGAGGAAGACTTTTCTGAAATTTGATGAAAAAGCTGAAACTGAGTTGTTAAAATAAAAAACAGGTTAAACACTTGAAGAAATTTATTGGTTAGGTTATACACTGATTTTATATTGAACTCACAGGGTATAGATCTATGAGTAGCTGAAATGTACTGATTATTAATTGTTTACTTGACTTGATTCTATTTTTAT
>JAUBOC010000043.1:7577280-7594034 GCA_032275365.1 Anablepsoides cearensis | reverse complement strand
CAGTCTTCTACATGCTTTGCAAGTGGGAAAACCTGAAAAATCAACAGTGTATCAAATACTTGTTCTTCCCACTGTATCTACCCACCTAACACTCATGTACCTACTGACCTACCTATTCACCTACCCACTCATTTACCTACTGACCTACCTATTCACCTACCAACCCATCTACCTACCCATCTAACCACCCACCCATCTTCATATCTAGCCACCTACCCGCCTTCCCACACATCTACCTACTAACCTACCCACTCATCTACCAGTCCATCTAGCCACCCACCCATCTATCTATCTAGCCACCCACCCGCCTACCCACTCATGTAGCTACCCACTCGTCTAACCATCTGTCTGTTTGTCTGTCTTTCTTTTTAAGGAAGACCTGTCTCTTTTGACCTTGTCACCACTGCATCGCTCCACACGTTTATCTGCATGGTTTAATATCATCATGTTCACAAAGTGTAAAAAGGTTTTTTTCATGCTCGAGCTCACGTCACGTCTTCACGCTGATCTCTATTTTCGTTCACTTTGCATAATGCAGCGAGTGCAAAGCAAGCATATCACTGGGGCTGAAGCACAACATGTTTCTGAAATGTGCCATCAATTATTGACATAGTTGTGATTGCACACGTGCAAAGTGTCAAGCTTGAATAGAAATAGATCTCTTTGATGCAGATGAAGCAATTTTTGGAAACGCACTGCAAATAAGATAAAAAACAAGTTTCATTTTTCCTCGCTTCACTTATCACACCATTCTACACAAACCCTGAAAGCTAAAAAAAATGTCTATTTGAATCTTGTTCTTTTATTTCATTCGCTCACTGTGAAAGTTTCCCAGTACAAATTATTATCAAATACTTGACTATGTAAAACAAATATAAATAGACTATAAGATGCAAAAAAAGCAAGTAGTCACAGAGCACGTTAGTGGGTGGAAAAGTAGTTTGGTTTGCCTGTATGAGTTGTACTGTATATCTGTGTGGGTGTTGCCATTTTTACTCTCCTCTTACAAACACAAAGTGTTTCATATAGGAGACAAAAATTGAGACGAAATCCTATTGACTAAACTACAAAAACATTACATAATGTGTGTGAGCACAGAGAGAAAAATAGAGCAAAAAATTATATGAGCACAGCAGAGCAGCTAATTTATAGTTTCATTTGCAGGGTTACTGAGTTACAGCTTGTTTTAGATCTGTTAATGAAATCTTTGCCATTGTTGCTAAATGGTTAGAAAAAGAACACCTGGCCTCTTTCTGGTGTTTTTATACAATCCATCTATGCTTAGCACAAATAGTAAGGAAACTTGTGTTCGGTAGATTACTTCTTTGTTGTAACAATGCTTCTTGACAATATGTAAAATCGCAAAGACGTACCCCATTTTTTGTATTGAGTAGTAATCAGAATTTTATAAAACAGCAAAATGCCAAAGCAAATTAACATTCTACAGTATTCCAGAGCGCATGTATGGGTGACCAATGTAAAAGATAACAATGAACTCACCTATAAATCTTGTGACTGGCACCTGATTGGCAGCACCTGGTGGTACCAGAAGCTCAAAACGTGTCAATAGCAACAGCAGAATAAGCTTTTTGGAAATGGCTGAGAGGATTTGGCAAAAGATGTGCGTAACCCACTCAACTTTACTGCTCATCCCACAAATGCATGTTCCTTACAAATGTGGCACCATTTCAAAGGTTTATTAACAGGCTTTCCGATGGTATGAGTTATTGCCAAGAAGCATTGTTACAGCAAAGAAATAATTTACTAAACACAAATGTCCTTGCTTTTTGTGCTAAGTTTATATATACGTTCATACATCCAGAAATCCCTCTTCTAAAAGACACTTTCCAGCTCCTCCTGTGGGATCCTGATGTGTTCCCAGGTCCGAGAAGATATAGATATAATCCTTCTAGTGTGTTAAGGGTCTCCTTGCTGTTGAACATGCTTGAAAACATCCAGAGGAAGGCAACTATCAGATGCCGATCACTTCGGCTGACTCAACGCAGAGGAGCAGCAACTCTGAGCTCCTCCTGGATGATGGAATTCCTCACGTTATCTGAGCCCAGCTGCCCCAAGTAGCTCTGCTGCTTCATCTACATAGCTCATAAGTGAAGGTCGGAACAAAGATGAATCAATAAACTGAGAGTTTTGCCTTTTGCCTCATCTCCTTCTTCAGAGCCTCTTCATCACGTTATTGGACTGTTGCAGCTCAGTCAAATTAGTCATGAATTATTCAACCCTGCGATGATTCGTTTCTTCTTTTGCACTGAGTGGGCTTTCGTAACTTACTCACTGCCACTGTTCAAACCATTTGTTTGTGTTGCCTTTACGTAGAGCTGGGCGGCATGACCCAAAATTTATATCACGATATTTTCAACAATTACACTGGTTTCACTGTATTTGACGGTATTTTTTTCCATCACAGCTGAGCTGATAATAAAATGTACAAACGTTGTTTATTGACTTTTTTTTAACTGTACCTCTGTCTGTATCACTGTTTCCCTCCTCTAGTGTCTTTTCTGGTTGTAAACAGTAATCATGCATTTTGGTCCAATCGTGAAAGGTTGAGAAAAAAATCATTATCGGGTCTTTCGTTGTGTTAATAAAACTTAACAGGACGACACACCGGTCAACTCCGCTCTACTACAAAACTACTTCCCTCTGGCTTTTCACAATAAATGCACATTAAAGTCTCAATGTGTCTCTATTACAACAAAGCGTGTTAAATTTAACCATGCACGTCACTGAAGAGTTGTTTACTACATTCATCGATGGTGAAAATGGGATGTGTTCAGTCAATATAAGCAGCTGAAACATCACCCGCCGCCAGTTAATCAACAAGCTGCTCCGACAGTAACGTTAGCATGCTAATACACATAGCGGTGCTGCAAGAAAAAGTGTCCCCCGAGAAACAATTCACTGGCTGCCGCGACGAAACGTTCCGAACGTGTTCAGACTATTTAAACCGGTATGTCCGAAATTCATATCATAACAAAAATAAAAAACGGTTTTCGGTACAAAACGGTATACCGCCCAGCACTACCTTTACGTTTTAAACTAAATTTGTGAAAATATAGGGGGGGGAAAGTGTTTTTTTTTTTTCAACATTAACAGTTTTGTCTTTCTGGTTTTTGGACATCACAGACAAACCCAACTCTAATGGAAAATACACAGAATAATTTATCAAAAAGTCTTTATAAAATGTCCAAGCTTGTTTTGTTTTGTTCTGATTTTTTTGTTTTGTTTTGTTTTTGCCTCCTACATTCTTTCCTCCTATGGTATCAAACAGAGCTCTCTCTCTTTGCAGCTCTCTCTATAAACAGTTGAAGGCCTCCTGTTAGTTGGTCATTGTCAGCCCTGATGCTGTAGTGAGTAAATTCTGCCTCATTTTATGAGGACATGGTGCAATATATGTACTCAGCTGGTTGGTTCTTTTTAAGGCTCTGATCACAATAAATCTGATCACTAATTACATCGACAGCTCATCTGGCATCTTTGTATTTTGTTTTTTAATGAATGAAAGACTCTCCGTTTCCATTTTACATCAGTATCGTTTATTCTTGTCTAAAATGCTTTGGAAAAGGGGCAAATGAAAGCTCAGGAAATTGCACTGTTGGTTTTATCTTTAAAACATGTTGATGCTGTTTGGTGCGACCAAAGAAGGAAAAGAGAATCAGTCAAAACACTCAGTTTAGGACACTTCTGCAGCTCCCATCAATTCTCATTCATAGCGTTGTGGGCTTAGAAGTGTGTGTGGGGGGGGGGTTATATTTTGCACAGATTGTTCTTCTGCAGCCTGGCACAGTTTTAACTTGCCTGTTTTTTTATCTTTTCAGGGAGGATCCATTCAAAACAGAAAATCAAAGAGATGCCTAGAGCTTGTAGTGAGCAGTGACAATGAGTTTGGCTACCAACTGGCTCTGCAGAAATGCACAGGACAGAAATGGTTCATCTCAAATGTGCTGTTTAGCAACTCCCTATAATCGACAGCTGAAAAGAAACACTGGAGTCCGTTATGTGCACGTTTCTGCACACGTGGCTGTGCGTGTGAAAGGATGAGAAGCAGGAGAATGGTGCACGGTTGAACAAGTTCATTTTGAGCGACATAATGTCCTCTGATGAGTGGTCAACATCCCATCCTAAATGTTAAACATTTTATTTCACCGACAGGATCAGCCATATAGGTTGCAGATATTTTGCAGAATTGACAAGATAGTAGATTAAGTATATTTTGTGGTAAATGCTGTTTAGTCAGACTTTTGTTGACTTAAAGAAAGGATAATGGGTTGGAGATTTTTATGTTCAGGTTTGCTACTGTGTAGCAAGTTTTCTGAATCTTTCCCTGCTGTAATTATTTTAATTTAGTGTCTCAGGTTGGTTGTTTTATTATACAATTCAGCTGTACAGTTGTAAAAGAAAAATTAGGATAAACTGGAAACTGATATTTTATAGATGTAAAAAAAGAGATTTTGGAATCTTTATAATGTATATCAGTAAAATAACTTATGTAAACTACAAAAGTACAAGTGCCTTTTATATTTGTTGCCAAAGGCACGACCATTTGTTTCACCATCTTTCTAAAATAAAACAAATAAAACTATCTGTCTGAATGGTTGTGTTTTTTTTTGTGTGTGTGTTCCATCAGTCCAATAATTTCAAGAAAATCATATGTAAAATAAAACAATTCAATGATTCTCTTGTGTTTTCTTTTATAAAATGCAGATGAAAGTGACCAATATTTCTAAATAAGCATGTTTATTTTATTGTCAAAATTTAGATTTGTTTGTATAAACTATAAAACTAGTTTTATTTTGCGGGATTTTTTTAGTAATATGTGAGCAATTCAAAAGAAGTTACAGCTGTTTTACATATTGTATGTTAAATTTAAAGGGAAGAACAAAAAGCTTTGTATTTTCAGAATCTACATATTTATTTATTTTACTTGAAGTAAACATATCTTGCTTTTAAACCCTTTCTTTTCACATTTAAGTCATTCAGTTGGGGTCTTTATAAAGTGGAACTGCAATGCTTTGGTCTGAATTCCTTCCTATTTCACCCCTTTTCTGGTGTGTGGCTCAATGCAGCTTGTTTTGTTACTGTTCCTTTAAGATGCTTCAAGCCCCGCTCCCCTCCGGCTTCCAGACTGGTCCACTCCGGTTTGAGAGAGGGGGTTAGCATTTTGTAGCTTGCAGACACGTTTTATTTACAACAGAAGACTTGTCCGTGAAGCCCTACATTAGAGTCTGACACAGAGCCAGAGGAGAATTAAGACAAGGAAATCGTAGTTGGTAATTCCAGGCCTTATTTGGCTGCTCCGTCGCAGACAATTTGAGGTAATAGAAAATAGAGAAAAAACTGAATGGGCTGAAAAATGGCCCAAACATAATATAAAAGTATCTTTGCAGCACCAGGAGAGACTAAATTAAACTTTTCTGCATCCCTAGAGCCTCCAAGTGCACAACAAAATGTATTTACCAGCTAAAACAGTGCATTTTACATGATATGTCACCTTTAACGCATTTTTTTACAAATTTAGTCAATAAAAAGAACTGCTTTTTTAACAGCTCCAACACATAAAAGCTAATCTCACACACTCATACTCACTAATAAACCCCACATTTAAAGAGAGTCATGGTGATGTCACTTTGTCGTGACAAATGCAGGGGCAGCAGCTGAGAACTGGGGCAGCTTTCTGCTGTGACTGCTGAGTTCACCTGAGAAGGAAACAAGCAGCGCAGCCTCTTTTCAACATGCCAGTCCTCATTACTATCCATATTCTAGCAGAGCTCCTCAAAACTATGGTATTAAAATTACATGGAAGCCTACTTTCATCAAAAAGACCTCCCTTGCAACACATTCTAACATATGCAATAGCAGCAGCTCTGAATGCAGACATTTTTGAGGGGAGGAAAACTCTAAAGCCCTGCCTTTTGCTTACATCTTTTTGAAGCTGATTGCTCTCCGGCTAACACATTCTCCATCTTTCCAAAAGTTGCTTTCAGCTTTGAACTAGACTGCAAATGGGGACTTGTGTGCATGAAAATATACTGAATATTCCTATACGTAGAACATTTGCCCTAATTGCATGTCATGGCATAGCACAATAGTAAAGAGAAAAAAATGGGCAGAATCTGAGTTTTTCTTTCTTTTTCTTCTTGGTATAAAGTACACTGCAGATAATTAAGTTCCTGGAAATGTGAAGAATAAAAAACATCCAGCGTGTATCTGGTAGTGATATGAAGCTGTGGAGCAGATTGTGTGTGAGCAGGAGACACGTGCAGTAAATCAGAAAAATGCTGGCTCAATCTGGGTGAAGCAAGGGTCATAATATGTTTGTCCTTCTCTCGAGATCATCCATTTGTAAAATGACAGTCATTGCCCTTGCTATAAAAATGAAACATTTCTTTTTTTCCCCCCAACATTTCTCTGGCAGCTGCCAGGGCAATTGAAATCTTTTCGCACGCAAGAATTTTGTCATGTTTTCCAACAGAATAACTAAGTTAAAAATAAAACAATAGTAATAATCTATTTTCTTGGTAAGAAGACATTACAATATTGACTAAGCCTGGTCCTCGAGTGCAGCTATCCTGCAAGCTTTACTTGTTTTCCTGCTTCTTTACACCTGATTCAGTGAATGAATCTTCCAAGTTCTGCAGAAGCTTGGTAATCACCCATTCATGCAAATCAGGTGTGGTGGAGCAGAGAAACAAGTAAAACCTGCAGGATAGCTGTACACGAGGACCAGATTCCAGCCCTGGACTAAACAGTATAAATTTATTTTGACATGCCTGTGTTCTTGCTGTAATTTTTTATCTCTGAAACCTGAGATAAAATATGGTTAACATGAAATACAAAAGCTTTTTGGGGAAAAAAATACAAGATTAAAATTTTGCTACAGTTATTTTATGTAACCTTAATGGTCTTAAAGCAGTCATTTGACACATTCCTAGTGACTGTTTGTCAGAAAGTTTGTTTCAGGACCATTTTACCTGTACTTGTACAACAGATTGAACAGATCAAATGTGTGACATGAAGTTTACAAAAAAGGGAAGAAAAGTCACTGCTTCTGCAGAAAGCGTGGGCCATTCAGTGTTTGGAACAAGTTGTATGTCTGAGATGGAGATTGATTCTTGGATTACAGCCATTTGTTGAGACAGAAAGCAAAAAAAAAATGAAATTGAAATTTAACTTTGTACAACTCTGAAGTCTCAAGAGCTAGCTGTGGGAAGAAGGATGTTTTCTAGTGGCAGTTCCTCCCAGGAATAATGTCAAATGTTCATTATGTTAAACAGCTTCTGCAGCATCTTGAAAGAAACTTTTTTGCTATTTGGATTTACTTCATTTGATACTTTTATATCTGTTGAAATAGTTTTAAAGGCATTCATGTTTTAGTTTTTTGTGTTTGGGATATGTCTTTATCAAAAATTATTTGTTTGTACAGAAGTCTGATTTGAACATTTTTAGGGTTACATGTAAACTTAAAGCTGAACTAAAATAAATATTTTTTGTGTAACACACAGATGATCAATAAAACCAAAACGGAGGCTAAAACTGTTGTATTTGTTAAAAAGTTGTATTTGCTGCTAAATAAAATTCAGTGGGTTTTGGATCCATTCATCTAAGAAAGGTGTGCAGCCACAGCAGCTCCTGTTAATATAAAAGCTAACGTTAGCTTTGCAGCCAGCAGCTGCAGGAGAATAAAACTTAGCTATTTATCATTCCTATGAGTGTTTTCACTTTACTCCTCAAAACTGCTTTTATTTGGGTATAAGGAAAAGTTTTGGTAGTGAAGAATGACATGTTGCTTTCAGGTGTTTAGTGTTTTGAAAAATCAAAATTCTTATCTTTATTAGTCAATGGAAGAGGCAGAAGTGTAGGTTATTCTGTAAGTAAACACATAACATGGAACAACTTCCTGCATATTTTCATGGCCAATGATTTTTCTTTGTGCGCAAATTATTTTGTCTTCTAAATAAAAACGTGCACTACTTTATTTCCCCAAATGTCTTGACATTTTCCTATTTTCCTAAAATAATATCTTAGTGACCTCTCTCTTCTCTCCCTTTATAATTTGTCTTTTGTTTTTGCGCCTTATGGGAGGAGGCACTGAAAGACTATCCATCACATGTTGTCATTATTTTCTGCCTCTGACACAGAAACATAAAACATTAAGGGATGGCAGGAGTTGTGATGTGTTCAGGGGAATCACCTGAGTTCCAAAAACTACCCAGAAAAAGAAAGCAGCTTGTCAGAAATAGGAACATCTGTAGCCGATCCCTCCCAGGATTACAGGGAGGAAATCTCTGTTGTCTCTCGTGCTGCGGAGCCACAGGTAGCAGAGGGGAAGCTGTCAGAGCTGTGGGGCATATGGGACATCAAAAAAAAAAAAAAAACAGACACAGAAACGGAGAAATGTCTAAGCAGCCACTTCTCCATTAGAAAAATTGACGTAAACCCTGCCAGGGATGAAATGACTTGTCACCGACAGTCAACCAGCAGTGTTGTGGAAAAGTCAGGTTCATGCAGACAGTGCATGTGGGTGTTCAACCTGTTCCAACCGCACAGCCAAAACGCCTCATGTAATAAAAAATGTCACTGATAATTGTTTTTTAAAAGAGTTTGAGTTTTAGCCGTGTTTCCATGGCTACAAGCACTTAGTTGCATATCCCCAGGCCTCAGTCGACGGGTGAACAAATTAAGACCTGAATAAATGTGATTACCGCAGTATGCAAATGAATTTTTAACCATTGCCCTTTTTGTCTAGCTTTTGAATGCTTTGACCCATTAATGAACTTGTGGACAAATCAGATGTTTTTTTTTTTTGGTTTATTTTGTACGTGTTTTAGTGAATAAAAGAATACAATGAAATGCACACAATTTTTATAGTGACGAAAACTTAATTGTAACGTTGGTGCCTCTCAGTGTGACTAGTTGGCGAACATCATTCATGAGGGAGTCTCTAAAAGGTTTCTAAACATCTGCAGTAATTTTCATTCTGATTCTGATACCAAGTAATTCCAATACTTTGTGCAAATACACCTAATATGTCTGGCAAATCTAGAAAAAGTGGTGCTTTATGAAATATATACTTTAATTACCAACATGTCAACCTGTAACACTCAGGGGAGCAGGGAAAGGAGGACGGAGACAGGTGGGGAACTTATTTCTAGCACCAGAGCGAACTGGGATATGGTCACTTATTGTTTGTTTTTTTTGTTTGTTTTTTTAAGTCCTACAAGCTCTGAAACATAAAATTAGTTTGAAGCTGCCTTTTTTGAAAATAATCTTTGAGACTGCCCTATACATCCGTATACCTGCAAAAGGGGGAGGATCCATGTAATTTACAGACAATCTGTACAACTTGACATGTATGTATTTACTTTAAACTCAGATATATATTGATGTACCATCCTTATTTACAATCTAGCCAAGCTAATACAACATAAAAACCAAACAGGAAACACAATCATACAAAATATGTGAAAATGAAGGCATAAATTCCATCCAATCTCTGCCTCACGCTCCCAGCTGCAGTCAATCAGCATCAGATCCTCGCCTCACCGTATCAATCAACTCTCATGGATCCAGGTCTAAAGGCCCAGCTCCCAAGGATCAGTCTGCTCTCCAGACGCATTCAACCCGCCTCCACCTTCATGTCAGGCTCTTCCTGGCTACCCCTTCCCTCTGGCCTCCACACCACCACCAGTGTATGACTGTAATGACTGCAGTGTTTATATTGTAGAATCAATTTTAGGGCACAAAGTTCTGTTATCAGTGGTATCAATATTTCCGTATTGATCAAAACATCACTAATTTCCAGTAGTTGAAAAGGCTCACAGTCTCGCCGCTTGCATTTTGAACATGTTCAAAAAAAATCTGTGCAATAAATTTTCTTTCTAAATAGTAAAAGAGTCTTTGTGTCTCAAACTTGTCTTACCCCTCCTCAGTTTAGTCACGGGTGCCTCCGACATGTTGAATTCAACGAGACTCCAACTAAATATTTGCACATTTATTTTTCTTTTGCTTGACAGACAGATATCTTATTGGCAAGCTCTCATCAATCTGATGCTGAATTTTATAAGATTCAATTACCAAACATAAAAATGGATAAAAGTCTATCCTAAATCTTGTAATCAGATGCTAGTAAATAAGCTTGTCAAACTTAAACTCTTAAGATGGTTTTTAATGTTGCGTGTTTAGTATCGTTGAACATAACTGATAAAGTTGTAAATGATTAAACATCTTTTGAAAATAAATTAAGAGCGAAATTAATTTAATTTGTTTTTCATACACAAATTGGTATTAATACAGACCTAAAACCTTCCCATAAACATGTTGCAGACATGACAAAAACAATGAGTCAAACTAAGCATGGCTGGATCCTTTTTAGCTTTAAGTATCTCTCTCTTAAATGAATGATAAACACATTAAAAAAAAAGAATTCAATGCATGACTTGCCAAAATCTGACTCTGTTTAGCTATTGTTTTATTGGTGTTATATTCAGTCAGTGAGAGGATGCAGTCTTAGTGACGTTTATTGATCAGAAGTTAACTTGTTTTTGACAGTGATGGATGAGGCTCCATTCGAAGGTCCATAAATCTGATTAAACAGTGAAAATCAGTATTGACTTTGATATCTGCAGCCTGTTTGCTTTTACATTAAAGCAATTTCATTTTGAGCTTTATTCAACTCCTCCAGAAAGCCTGTCTGGGTTTTAGTCCTCTTTTGACACAATCATCAGCAGTTTCTTCTAAATCTCTCCCATAATCAAAATTTGCTTGGTTTTAATAAAAACTGTGTCACACAGTCAGAATTATGCTGATTAAATCTATCTCAGTCAGTAATGAAACTTTTGTGACTTAAAGCTCAGTGTGGCATGATGTTCTCTTTTAAACTTTGTCTGGAAATATTTTATTTTAATACCTATTTAAAACTAACTAATTATAAAAAAAATTATAAAAACAACTATAAAACCTAGTTTACACAAATTTTGTGAATGTTAAAAAGAAAGTCCACTGTACGATAATTATTATTACAGGTGGACTGGTGGCTTTTATTACTTCATGTTAAACATAAAACTATGCACATGCAGACAACATAAAAAAAATGTTTTAAACTGAAATCTGTACCCTAAATTGTATAAATGGATGGATGGATGGATGGATGGATGGATGGATGGATGGATGGATGGATGGATGGATGGATGGATGGATGGATGGACAGACGAACGGATGGATGGATGGATGAACAAATGGATGTATGGGCAGATGGATGGATGATGAACAGATGAATGGATGGATGTATGGATGATGGATGGATGGATTGACAGACGGACGGAGGGATGGATGGATGGATGGATGGATGGATGGATGGATGGATGGATGGATGGATGGATGGATGGGTAGAATGATGGATGGATGGATGGATGGATGGATGGATGGACGGACGGACGGACGGATGGATGGATGGATGGATGAACAAATGGATGGATGGATGGATGGATGATGAACAGATGAATGTATGGATGGATGGATGTATGGATGATGGATGGATGGATTGACAGACGGACGGATGGATGGAAGAATGAATGGGTAGAATGATGGATGGATGGATGCATGGATGGATGGATGGATAGATGGATAGATGGATGGAAGAATGGATGGGTAGAATGATGGATGGATGGATGGACTGATTGACGGACGGACGGACGGACGGACGGATGGATGGATGAACAAATGGATGGATGGATGGATGGATGGACTGATTGACAGACGGACGGACAGACGAACGGATGGATGGATGAATGAACAAATGGATGGATGGATGGATGGATGGATGGATGGATGGATGGATAGAAAAATGAAAGGATGGAAGGATGCAATCAAAATTGGTCCAATATCTAACTCTATATTTGTCAGATCTGTTTCAATGAGTCATAAAAAAGTTAAACTGATATTTTCTTAGTAAAGGAATGAATACTGAGAATAAGGAAATAATAACTGATTTTCACATGAGCTGTATGAATTCACAGATTTCTGAAAACCCACAATTGACCTCATTCAGCCTCACAAATTCCGGTTACATCTGTAAAGAAAATTGTATGACAATCAATCTGCCCCAGAAAACGAACAGTAGAAGGAAAATAATGGAATGCTGTTCAAAAAATTCACCCCTTGAAAATCCATCAGAGTGAGGAAATACATTGTGCAGACAGAGGTTATGACATTTTGCCTCAGTAAAAGATGGCCTGTCAGACCTCACAGAAACCCGAAGAGCCTGAGACAGCATGGGTTAATCAAAATTTAATCACACTTCAGAGTCTGAATCGGTCTGTACTTGTCACACTTACAGTACATTGGGTTCAACCAGACACGTATTTATGATTCATTTTGCTGTTTCAACAATCTGTCCTTTGACTGCTCGCAGAAAATAACCAGCCCTGACACCACCGCCCTGAAACAAACAAGAAAAATCCACATCTTACACTCCTCATTATAATGTGTTATTATTTCAGTCTGAAGGAGGAGTTTGTTCTTCTGCCTTTGCTGAGAAAAGCCATCTTCATATAGGTGCAACCGCACCATGTTGAGCAGTATAAAATGACTTCATCAACACATTCAGCTCTGCTAAAAGAAAAAAAAAAACTCAGTGTGATGTGAGTTAGAAGAATCAGACAAATGTGCAGCACAGCAGTGATAGAGCAACGCTTCTTTTCATCCATTCCATCAGCAACATCTGTTGAATTAAGTTAAATGAAACCTCTTCAGAATGTATTTCTCATGAATTGTAAGTTTGCGGATTGAAGCGTCAAACCAACATTCGGACCTAAATGCAAACTAAATCTTTTCTGGCAAACAGCTGATGGAGAGTGATGATCTGTCGGTGTGTGCTGTGAATGAGGAGAAGCTCATTTCTGCGGCCACCTGACTCTGAATGTATCAAGGCCACTCTCTCTGTGCAATAACCTATAATCCTCCGTATATTGCAAAGGAAAAATCTATCAATATCTTATTTCTGAATGTCTTTACAGAACTCAATTAGGGCGACCTTGAAAAACTGTCTGCCTTCTATCAAAAAGTAGAAAACAAGTTTCTGTTTCGTTGTTTTTTGTTTTTTTTATTATTTTTTTGAACCACCTATAGCTTCACAATAAAATCACAAAACACCTTATTGCATTCTGTCTTATGGAATTCTTTTAAAAAAGCCATTATTTGTCTCAAAAACTGACTCTCAAACAGAAATGATACTACTTGTGAGAAATGGAAAAAACCATGCAAGTTCCTTAAAAAATACAGTAAAAGCAATGTTGTAGTTACAGGGATGCTCTAAACCTCATAGAAAATGTGGGTTTTCTCAATCAGTTCAAATAAAATAATTTAACTCATTTGTTTTGTCCAGTACAGTATGAGTATTCAGGTGGTTAAAGCTCGACAGCAGGCATTGTACGCAGGGTCATCAATGAGTTGGGCAGGTGGTAGGCGTGTGGCCTAAGGGCATAGCCGTATAGACAACAAGCTTTGCTTGGGAAATATGGAAGGTAGAATGAGCCCTAACGGTAGCAGGAAGTATTAGGCAAACAGGGATTGATGAGAACCTGGTAGTAATTAGCCCAGATCAGTCACAGTCGTGTGCTGCAGCTACAGCAAGCAGCCCAGCTCTAGTGAAAAACAACCTGAAACACGAGCAGGAGGGAGAGGAGTGGAACAGGCTGGACTCCTGACAAATCTCTCCTGGGTAACAGACACAGAAGTACTAAATTAATTTTGGATGATGCTTGTTATCTTGTTGCTGTTGTTGGATTGTTGACAGGTTCATCAGTGATGCAGTGAGAAGCTTCTTATTCCCTAAACAGTGATGTTAAAAGATCAACACATCTCATAATCAAAGGATTTTATTTTTTCAGAAGGATCAAATTATCAACTCAAGAAAATAAGTGGTCAAAAAATTGGTAACACTTTATAATAACTTTATCTTGTTTGGTTTAGCTTACTTAATGAATAATAAATGGTAAACATCAAAAACTAAGGTTGTTTCATACTTGATACACTATAAATTAAAATATTTATTAATGTTTTATCTATAAAGACTGATTGCTTCCAAAACCAACATATTCACTGTTTGTTCATGCTTAAAAACTCATGAATTAACTTAGATTTCTGCCTTTTTTTGATTGAAAACATTTTTTTTTTATTTAAATATACATATATATTGGGGCGGAGTTGAAACTATTTTTTTTTGATTGAACATTTAAAAGAAAACAAATTTACCTTCATAAACTTCAGAGTTTTTTCTACATTAACAAAAACGTAAAAAAAAAAGCATTCTTCACTAAGAGTTCACTAACAACTGCAGGATTAGTAGAAAGTCATTTCAAATGTTCTTTAACCATTAATACACACCTAACATATTGTGTGAAAGTACATTTGCATACATATACACACAGTATATAGAAGGTAATTAATGAGTTATTAAGCATGAACTAACAACAAGTACGCTGGTTTTGGAAGTAATTAGCCTTTATGGGTAAAGCATTCCAATACAATACATGTGTAAATTTATACCCCATTAATTATGAATCAGGCTAAATAAGGTGTGTTATTATAAAGTGATATAGAAAATCAAACATTATAGATTACCTAATAGAAGAAGAAGAATTGGAAACATTAAAACAAAACTCACAGAAATAGACATTATCACACAAACAATTTTCATAAAACCTTAAATGTAGTCTGAAGAAAATCATTCATCAGGAAGTATTGAAAAGGGGAAAAAAGCTTTAGTTTTTGAGGGAGAATAAAAATAGAACTCCTCAGGCTCAGATTGTTTAAGTGTTTTAAAGAAGATTAGACGTCATTTTCTCACAAGTTGGCCACAACAGAATCCAGTTTCTAACCTACAGCGAACCTTTCAGTATGTGCCAGAAGACTCGACCCAGCGCTCAGACTCATCATATTGGCAAAAGAGTAAAACAGCTTTGGACTGAAAGAAACGCTTAAACTTTGCACCACGGCTAAAGTGTAACAGAATCATAAAAAATGATATATATCAAGCAGAACTTTTCTGTGTTTTCTTTGTCCAGACAGTATATTTCTGTTTCATAATCAGCAACCCACACTGGGATTTATTTTCCCATAGTTTCACACAAATATGCTGATGGAATGTGCTTTTGTGCTTCCCCTCCTCTGCAGAAGATCGTCTCAGGCACCAATTGTGTAATTAGCCTTTGCTTTTGTGAAGCAGACACCGCATAAATGCAGACGGCAGCCAGAAACCGTTTCAGAGGCTCTTATGCATAAAAGTCCAGACGTTAGACTTGGGTTTTGTTGAGCACAGTAAACTTTGTTGTTCTTATTGTTTGGCAAGTTTTTTCTGCTGTTTTCCTACAAAATCTTAAAAGGCTTCAAAGCTCACAGCTTACAGTACAGCAGCATCAAACATGAATATACTGAATCCAGTCCTAACACACAGAATGCTGCATCACAAGAGCCAATTAAGTCTGTTTAACTGCACATACAGTACATAGGAAACACAACCAAAGGGTCTGAAATACTGAATACCTAAGTGATGCATGAGCACAGGTTGATTAATACCCTGAAAACAAATTTGACCCATGGGTGACTTTCTGATGAGATTTACAAACAAGGCCCAGGAGTCCCAAAAGAAGAAGAAGAAGCAGAGGGCAGTGTTTTAACGATCCATCTTTAATATGCTTCTCACTCTGTCATCTTCAATAAAAACAAATGACCTCAGTGACATCAAGCACAAGGTTGGCAACTCTGATTTGTTTTCTAAAGGAGATGTGACAGAGTTTTTAGATGCTAAAATAGCTTGAAATGCTCATAAAGTCTGTCGGTTAAACACTAATAAATACCCAGAAGGATTTGTACTTGTCCTTTACATACAAAAACAAAGTCATGCAAAGACAAAGGCACAGCATTTACAAGACGTCTTTGTTCCTGAGTGAACGGTTCAGTCGCTTCACACAGCATTTTATAAACTCTGCAGCAGAGTTATACATATTGGTTTATAGAAGGCTGTTTTTAGCCTGTGTTTGGCACAGATAAAAGGGTTGCAAATGAACAAGATTAAGAATCATTTTCCTGTAGCCTATAGCTCTGTTGAATGACGGTTGTTCATCTAATACACCCAGCAGTCTGGTGTAACACTTTGATAACAAAACTCCACTCCAGATTTTAAGGCTGAACCCTCCTTTTTCCAAACATTGATCTTCAATAATGTGTCTCTGGAAAAGAGCTTATCACATTTTCGGAGGAAGGATGAGGATTTAAAGTTTAAGGGAGCCGTGGCATCCAGCCAGGGCTTTCCTATCCCAACAGAAACTAAATTAATACCCCACCTTCCCCCTCCCTCCCCTCCTACAACCTAACTTCCTCTGACTCAGAGACAAGCAGGCTCGGTCACGATGCAATGACAAATTGGGACAGTTGTCTTCACTTTATTGCAGCTCTTTTCAGTATGGATGGAAAGAAAGTTAATGAAAGTATAAATGAAAAACCAAACAATTAATTTAATAAGTGAATAACATTGTACAATAGGACTATAATTGTAACAGTATAAACCATTAATTAAAGGACACCTATTATGCAAAATTCACTTTTTTCATGTTTTTAAACTTACTTTTGGGTCTGCACTGTTTCTAGAAGCAGTCCAAACATCAAAAAAATGCACCCAGCCATTGTTTGGCAATAATTACATGTATTTTTAGGTATCTGGAAACAGTTTAGTTCCCAAA
>JAUBOC010000043.1:7564692-7576407 GCA_032275365.1 Anablepsoides cearensis | reverse complement strand
CAGCCACTAACCTGATCCTCTCTTGTTTAGAGCTCCTGGTCCCTTTGACGTGCGTCTCCAGATCCAGCTTCCTGTTTTTTAATAAAACCATTAAAACTGCTCTGGTGTCAGGCTATTCAGTGAAACTCGATCCCTCAGTCATTACATTTGGACGGCCTTCGTCGCGACGCTGTGACATATGCGGCTGACGAATTCGGCCTTCGGAGGACCCGGCCATCCGTTCTGGACACGGCCAAAGAAGAGGCAGATCTGAAAAGGTGAAATTTCATTATCTGAGTTTCGTTTTGTGAATTAAATGAAATGAACATGTTTTATATAGCCCACAGATGTGTCCTAACTTGTTCTAGGACCCCCATAATAAGACACCTTTAACAGTTAAAATGTGTTACTTAAAAAGAGCAAAATTATCTCATTTCTTGCCAGAGCTGTCATCTCAACGAGAAGGTATCAGGATCGCCTGGCCTGGGACCTTTCTGAGTTCTCTCTGTGCACACATGCAATTTTTATTCCCACAAACCAATATAGTTTAACTGGTAATCAGTCATCTGTAGGTGGTGAATGGTTGTTTTATAAGTGAATCATTTCCCCCATAATGCAATATGTTTCTGATTTCAAATCATTAAAATGACACCCCAACTGTGTCAAGTAGCAACTGGGCCAAGTGGAACCGTCACATGCACATACATATTTAAATAGCTCCGAGCACATTAACCTGCTCCATTTCCAATGATGCAGCAGCGGCCATCACTGAGTGCTACGAGGCAGTTTAGGTCCTGCGCAGCGTCTGCGTGTCATTCGTCGTGACAGCTTCCCTTCAACGTCTGCGCAAAGCAAAAAATTTTGCTTTTGCATAATCTGAGCAGAAATAAAGTTTCCCTTTCAAACACGTCGGAGGGAATGCAGAGCGATGCCACAGTGGTGAGAGTTCCTAAAAAAAGATGAGCCGACGCCGACTTTAACCACTAGATGAAGGAACATGTTTTATTCAAACGCCTAAAAAACACTGACTGAATTTGGTGTGACAGCTTGTAAGATACAGATATGATACAGGCTGTTTTATTAGTTACAAACTTCATGAAATCAACACAATGAGACAAATAAAAATGTATCTTTCAGCACAAAATGTCTATTTTGGCTCATCAATGCAGAAAGAAGTTTAACTGATCTCACTGACTGATTATAGTGACGGACTAAAGAAAAGGAAACATGCCAAAAGTGTAAATTTTGCAGCTCACAAGCTGTAAATGTTGGAAATTGTCGATTAAAATGTAGAATGGCGACACATAGGAACTGAATGTTTCTCCACCTGAAATGTCATGTTGTAGCAAATTGTAGAAAATGAAGAAACCCAATAATAAACCAAAAAGGAACTTTAAATTGTACATTGCTGACAGCTGTATATGTGCTGGAAGATGTGTGTGCACGCTATCCCTCAGGGCTAAATAAAGCTGCCACTGGAATAATGATGTAGTGCAGCGTACATCATGTTGTCCTCAATATAGACATTATATATTTAGTTTATTTTAATTCCACAATCATGCAGATAAACATCTGTTTTTTGATAGTTAAATTGGATTTTGAATTCAAACTGGGAAAAGATCACTGAAAATTTAATGATGGGGCTCAACCAACCCCGAGGTTTGGGCACGGGGGGGCGGGCAGTCTAATTTAATCACAGCAACTTAGAGAATGGAAGAAAATGAACCAGTTTGAGATTAGGTCATAACAACTCACAAATCCCACATGAGGCCAAAGTAAAACTAATAAAAAACATGTCTTTTTAAGTTTAAAACAGGGCTATTCAATTGGCCCGCGGGCCACATCCGGTCTGCAAGTGACCAAAGTTTGGCCCGCCAATTGGTTCATTCATCTTTTAAGCCCAAACCCCCGGTTTTACTTTAATATCACTTTAATAACTATAAATTCTAGTTAGACATAGACATGTTGGAAACATCGCTAGAAGCTGGTAAAACTATTTCTATGAACACTAAACAGTTAAAATTTCCAAGCATTTATGATTAAATGCAGCAAAATACTTGGTTTATTTACATAATGACTTTAATTGCTGGATGTTTGGGCCCTATGCTGGCCTGCAGTAACTGTGCTCCCTGGTGCAATTTAGTTGAATGGCCCTGGTTTAAATGATACAGAATGTATGTATATTTTAGAGAAAATAGTAACACAAATTAAAACCTGTTGAACTCTCCAGCAAGAGAAAGTTAAACTGACACGATTAGCCTGAAAATGAAAAAAAAAAAAAAACCAACAACAATACGCTAAAAAAATGCTTTGTTTATTGTCTCTTGGATATATTATGTGAAATAAAGTGGTATTACTAAAATATAAACTTGTTGCTTTCGCTTAGTTTTACTTTGAGCTCACTAATGTTCAAAAAGACTGAAACTCAAGGAAATCACTGATCTGCTAAAAAAAAAAGAAGAAAAAATGGAGATGGAGCCATTTGAAAAAAGTAAAACTGACAGAAGCGCTGCAGCATCTTGCCTTACGATTATATTTAGCAAAAAAAAATGAAAAGGAACAAAGACGACATTTATTCGCACAATCACTCAGAAGCGATAGTCTCCATGTGTGAAACATTTCTTACTCACTGTTCCGCTCCAAACAAATGTTTGCATTTCTTTTTCTTTCTTTTTTTATTCAGTCATATTACTTTCACCAACTTTTGATTAACCATGAGCCAAAGTGTCCCCCGCAGATTTACCCCCTCCTGATAAACAAGCTTCAAATCCAGCAGGAAGAGGCGGATTCACTGAGATAAGTTTATTTTTAAAATCACACATAACAAGAGTTCTCCAAAAATAAGCACTTATTTCTCAATAGCATGCGCAGCTTTTCACATTTCCATAAAGTGTTTACTGGGTTTGTTCTTTCTGAAAAGTGATAGGTGATGCACCAGTTTTAGAAGAAAGATAGGTCATGATGTTACAAGCGAGAACAAAACTGGGCTTGAGCACATTTGATGAATGCATCGTTGAACAAAACATAGAGAAAAACCTCAAATCATATGTATTGTCTCATTTCTAACTCGTTCTCAAACAGCAGTGGAGTGTAGCACATAAGCCAGTATGATGAGGTTTCTGTTCAATCACAGTGTGAAATACCAGTACCTTCTGGTACCTAAACTTTTTGTTTGAACATTCAGGTTGTTAGTGGTATTTATACAGAATTTATAAATTGTATAAATACCAAGAAAAGGCAACAAAATGATCCTCAAGCAAGTGAGAAGTCTGATAAGCGTGTTTTTTTTTTTTTTTTTTTTTTTTTTTGCTATTTTGTTTTTTCTTTTTATTAAAAGTGTATGTGGTGTAGTACAGCTATTTTTATAGGGACATTGCATTGACTTCCATTCATTTCTACAGCCTGTCCCTAAACCTTATACCTCACAGGTACATACCTGACCCTAAATCTAACCTAAACTTTTTAATTTCTTCATCATCAGTGCCTTTTTTTTAAAGAAATAAATCTAAAGAATAAGAAAAAGAGGGAAACAATGGAAAAAGTAACAGAAAAAAAAGGAAGAAATGGGAAAGATTGAAAAAGAGATTAGACAACATGTGACATGTATATCAAGAAAACACAGACACACACAAACACAATACACTCGTTATTTGTCTGCACACCTGCGAAAATGGAGAAGACAGAGAACACAGCTACAAAACACCTGTTTACATAAAATAAGTATGACCTTGCTGTAAACTATAGATGCATATACACACCCACACGTACATATACAGACATACATACATACGTATACATGCATATACACATGCATACACATATATAAACATCGACATGCATATACACATTCAGGGACTGTCAGAAACCCCAGGATCTGAACACCTGTTTGTGTGCGGTTGAAAGCATGCGTGCAAGATTTCTTTCATAGAATGTTTAGTAGTGACTGTGGAGACCTACAGAACCTACCCGCAAGACCTGGCGCAGACGTAGAGTAGATCAGAGGACTAGGCTTAGGTCCCCATAAGTACCAGTTGGTCCCCACAAGTATGTGTGCATGCCAAAAATTGTCCTCAGAAGAAAATACCCGCCCATGTTTGTGTGTGCACGCGTTCGTACCTGGTTTTTGTTACCTTCTCAGGATCTTTTCTGGTCTAAGCACCTAAATTGCAAAGGGATTCTAGATTTTCTGTGCTGTCATTAACCACCTCTGCAGTCTGTGAGCGGCAGGGAGGAGCCTAACCCCATCAGCTGGTTCCTATCAACTGATGAGCTCCTGAGGTATTTAAGTCTGTACGGCTCATCTACACTTTGCTTGAACATTGACCATCAACCTTAGAGAGCTTTATAATAACAGGTTACTGTAACCTGGCTCCTGATTGTTGCTCCTCGTCCTGTGGGCTATAAGCCTTCACTTGCTCTCTGCTTCTCCAGCTCTCCTTTACAACCAATTACAACCAAGACAATACCAACCATCAAACATCTCACCTCCTGCCTTCAGTTTGTCACCTGGGCTCCCTGGTCTGATCTGCCTTCCTGGAATCCTTCAGTCTCTCCAAGCCTGCAAATAAGGACTCACATAAACCAACAGACTCCACAAACTAACAGCTTTAATTCAATCTACTCCAATACACATAGCAGTATTTCTTCTCCCCATATCCAGTCCACTTTTCTGTACAGCACTTACCTTTTACTTACTGTTATCTTTCTCAGTTGGTTCTCTGGGAAAACAGATCAACTCTGAATCTGATACCTTGTTTGGAGCAGTCCAATCATGGTCAGTCCAATCACGGTGGGTTGGGGGTTCGCTTTAAGACTAAGGCGTGAACTGCGTTTATGGTTAGGGTCAGATTAAGGCCACAAAGATTAATTTAAGCCAATACACAGACCTAATAGGAATAGAAATACAAACTTGCCTATGTGTGCAAAAAATGCTATTTTTATTATTATTATTATTATTATTATTATTATTATTATTATTATTATTATTATTATTATTATTATTATTATTATTAAATGATAACAAAATGAACAGGAAACTGTTTTACCAACTCTAACATGTTTTATTTGTGCTCAGCACAACTGGCATTTCCTCAAACTCTCTGCATAAACATGTCTATTTTTTTTTTTTTTTTTTTTTTACCAACAGTGTCAAATTACTTTGAAAGATAAAATAAAGGGACTGTTGTGATCCATTCGACTGTACTGTGGAACGTCCTCATATTCTTTGAGGAGCAGAGACTGGAGGGTTTTCTCTTTGGTTGAACGCTATGACACAGCTTCCCCCTCTTTGAATGTTTGCTTTGCACACTTGACAAGTTGTTGTCTTGCTTTTCTTTTTACACACTAAAATATCTCCGAAGTAGGGCATGCTAAGCTCACAGACTGCTCACTGTGGAGCAGGCAGCCTACCTCCATGACAGGTTCATAAGGCAATTTATGCTTAAACCTTTGGAAACCTGGCAAACGACTGCATCTTTTTTTATATTTTAGTAACCAATTAGGCTCATTTTGCCTCAAAGCTCAAACTTAAATTGTGAATTTTATTAGACAAAAACCAATGCCTGATTGTATTAGTTCAGACTCTACATGTAAAAAACTATTTTTTTAAGAAAATAAGATTAAAATACTAAAGTGATGTGCTTGTTACTGATGAAACACTTTGATTCTAACCAGAGTTCCTTAAATGCAAGATTTTGTTTGTGTCCAGGTTTGCCATCACACTCCTAATTAAAAAAAGGATTTTGAAAACATAAAAAAAATGTATTTTAAAATTACAGACAGCATTTTTTTAACCACAGATTCTCTCCCGTTCTCTCCATGTCTAGAGGTGCAAACGCCCACAGATCCCCACCACAAGTGCTGTGATAAGTCAGCGCTGTGACACAGCAACAGCACAACACAGTGCCTGAGAACAACTTCACATTCTGTCAGACTGTGTGCTATGCTATCTGAGCTCAAAAAGGAAGCGGCAGAGGCAGAATCTGAAGTGTTTGCTTGATACTGAATGAAAGAGACACTAAATTTTCCTTCCTTTATGTTGTCACCATGAAGCCAACCCACAGAAACAGCAGGGGGTTTTTTTTTCCATATCGACACAAAATCCTTCCACCACAGATTCATTTGTGAGGTCAAATAATGTTTGTTACTCGTTTCATTGGCACGAGTTTCAGCCGCTCAGCAAACACGGTGTAGTTATTCCTGCACGTTGATGAGTAAATGTCAGCAGTATTTATTGATCTGAAATGTGTGCCCAACTAACTCCAGTAAACACGTCTCTCTCATGTAACAATCAGACTGAATGAGAAAACACAGTTTATAAAGCTGTAATCATCCAAACAGCATTTGTGCTGAACAATTCCTAAACATTTACGAATAATTTTTCATTTTGATTGTGATGTGATTACAGTTAAACACTGATTAATAAACATTTAAAAATAGAGTGGAAAACTTTACTTTTTATAAATTATTTTAATAAAATATTCATAAAAATGTTTTTTCTTTGAGACTAAAGTTAAAAGGAACTGTAGCAAAAAACCTGTTTTTCTTATTTAATACTATTGGATATTCTAACATGTTTGATCACATGTTTACAGAGGACATAACATAAATTCAAATTAACAAGGTGGTTATGTTGTAATTGTAAAAATACAGAATAAAAATAAAAACTGTAACACAATAAAATAAGGAGACATATTAGCAGAAAACATCCTTTAAAAAATTGCCAATACGTGTTTATCTAATATTCTCAGACAATCTGGGTAAATTACAAACACTTACTGTTTGTTTTTACGAGGTAAAAGATCATTTTATTTCCTCTGCTGCAGTTAAATATTAAGGAAACACTGCTGTGCTTCTGTGTCTACAACTGTTAAAAGAAAGGTGTTGCGATGCCAAGGTTTTCTTTGAGTCTTTTCCTGGTGTTTGATGCTCACACAACGGTTTGTGATAAATCACTAAGGCAGCAGGTAAACTTCAGGCTTGACTACAATGACTCCGATCTGTGCTGACAACCGATACTTCAGACAGATCTTCAGGTAGCGGATCACAGAAACAAATATGCAGGAGAACAGCTTTCCCAGTGCTGTGTAGTCGGTGTCAGGCCAGGTCACATTACCTCAGCCGGAGCGCAGTTTACCTCCCAGCTGTTCAGCCGAAGCCTCACCCTGTCAATCCACTCTGCTGGGATCTATCCCTGCCGGTGTCTGCGCTGGGAGACATCTGTCAACATGTGTAGCGCGCTCCAAGTACAAAACTCAAATATGCACCATGTGGGAGATAGCTATCAGAGCCAATACATCTCAAACAGCATGGAGAAACAGGGTGGCTAACAGGGAGGGGGGGGAAAGGAGTGAGAAGCAATACAGACAAAATAACTCTGAACTGCCAAACATTTCTGAAGATAACCTTTGCATTGTTAAAACAAATTTAAAATGAAAAAAAAAGAAAAGAAAATATTCCTATGCAGTCCCAAAATCCCAAATCTAATAAAAGCCTTTTGAGATATATGTGTTTAAGGTTTGTGGAGCATGAACGGGGTTTTCCATAACTTTTAGATTAAAATGAAAACAATGAAGCACAACTGGTATCAGAGCTCTGTAATGCATTCTTGATGGCTTTAGTGCACATTATTCAGTAATTACTGTTTAGTCTTGTGAATACAACAAAGAAGAATGAGTATATCGGCGCTGGTTTCCTTAGCAGCAAACAAATTTACCATAAATTAAAAATAAATCATACAAACTGATTATAACGGTAAATGGATTCTCCTGCCCAGCAAAGGTAGAATAAATAGTTATACAACTAATCAATATTTATGAATGAGACTTTGACCAACAATACTGTGCATTTTTTAAGCGTCTCAACAGTTTCTTCATTTCTTACCTGCTGATGATGGTGGTCTATTCATGACGACCAAAAAATAAATAAAAAATACCCTAGTGAATGTGTTGGACATTTTTTTCTCTCTTTTTCTTTTTGTTATTGACTTTTCCTCAAGGATACAAATGACCTTTGCTGTATTCAAGTCTCTGTTATCTTCATTCATTTGCTTTCATTAATTTCAAAATTAGACCTGCTCTGAATGGTTGTCATCTCATTTCTGACACATGTTCACATCTTATGGAATTTAGCTCTGACATAAAAAATATATATTAAAACACAGCATGTAGTCTTCTTTGACTGTTATTTTTAGCAGCAAAAACATGAGTTAGATAACCACACAGCCAGGCACATTATGTGCATCACTGAACCATCGGAGATTTCTATTGTGTTTCTACAGGTTCAGATGACTACAGTTTCATGTTCCACATATGCTTTTTACAACTGAAATATAAAAAAGCTTTATTACATTTGTTTGAAGTAAAATAAAGTGAGTTTTTTTTTTTCAAAATAGAAGTAGGTCTTTTTGATTAAAAAAATATCATTTTAAGGAATAACCAAAACAAGCTTATGAATACTGCAAATGAACTAAAAACACATAAAGCATTGTTTAACTCTTGATCAGATAAACATAAAAAATGAACAAAGTTGTGGCAAGAAACAACATGGGGAAATGGAACTTTCACATTTACTGTGTATACTATGAGAAATCACACCATTATTAAAGAAGAACACAGTGTCTCTGCTCCCCCATGTTGTTGAAAATTAAAGCCAAAATATCTGTTTGTGTGACCGTCAGACGTTTGTATTTTTGGAGCCAGCAGCTCAATACTTGGGACTATATTGCTGATATAAAAAAAAATCACTGCAAAGGTTATTATGATTATTTCACCTCTGCTGTCCAAGTGTGGTGATGTGTCACACTGAGTGAGGGGTATTTGTTCAGACGCTCCCGCTCAGTTGTCACTGAGTCTCATTTTTCTTTTTTTTTATTTTTGAGTCATCTTTACTGCCAAACTTCTATTAATAATGTGATAAATAAATAAATAAAAAACCTACAAATAATGCATTAACTAAATGAGGTTACCTTTAAAATCATTTCTCTCACAATATAAATCAAGTGTATGTTTCTTCTCTGATACATTTTTATAACTTAAACAAAACTACAAAAATAGAAAAAGCTCATAGTTTAAATTTCACATCTGATCAAAATCAGTTTACATTCAACATGTTGCTACATTTGATGCACAACAATAGACATTGATATACTGACTAAATGAAAAGATGTGTTGATGTTATTCCACCTGCCCACCCTGGGTCACATTCATTGTGTTTGAATTCATTTGTTTAGGATCTCAGTTTGCTTTATGGTAACTAGGTTTAATCTTTTGACCATTATTAAATTATTGGAATTTTATTATTACTAATTTAATATTGATCAACAAGTCAGTTCGTCATTTGTTGACTAATAAATACTCCCATAATGTAACTTAACCATAGATCTTCCATGTATCACGGTTAGTTTTTCAAACTGAATAAGTGCAGCAATAATACTTCATTGATGGGATAATAAACATCCATTTGTTGCCTTTTGTTTGGCCTCAGATTGAGCCTCTGAGTGTGAGCGCTGCCAGCAATGGTTGATGTTGATAAACGACTTTATTACTGGCTGGGATGTTGAGGGTTGACGTTTTTCTGCTGTGTATTACATCAGTTTTCCGTCCTTCCAGAATGATGCCAGCAGACCTAACCCAAGGCAGGCAGTACATATTACTGAATTAAATTCACACTGGAGAAGGAGCACCTTCTTTATTTTGCCACGCTCAAGGAAATTGTCTGCCCCACGGTGATGTCTCTGTGCTTTCTGCAGTGTATTGACACCTGAATTTAGTGAGCTAAGTTATTTTGTGGGGGAAAAAAGCACTTGGCTTGATTGAGTGTGGGGACACAGACCCGTACTGTAACCACATGTGACAGAAGGTGTCCATCCTTCCTTGTGAGTTCTGGACACTTTAGACCCCCTCACATGCAGGCTCTCTGAAGAATTAGTAATGCTGCGCATGAAACGTCCCAGCGCTGAAGGTTTAGTGATGTGATGGAAGAGGTTTAAGATGCTGTTGGTGAATTCTCTTGGAGTCTAGTCAGGGACCTTTGTTAAATGCCACCATGTCTTATTTTCTATGCTGCACACTTTAACAGCTAAAAAAAAAACCTTAAAAAGTAGCTAATAATGTGTACTGGTTGCTTTGCCGTCCAGGCAGAACCTTCACTTGAAATTGTGTGATCCCGAATTAAATTAAACTTCCTTGTTATTAATATTATTACCCACTGATTTATTTGGAGAACAAAGACTTGTGTGACACTTGACTTTTGTGACTTTTTAATATTGATTTATTTCTTTTTTTTTCCCCAAATGCAAAACTCTTAACAGAAAACAAAGCTACACCTGCTCTGTTTTAGTCTTTCTGCCTGTGGATATTGTTATTCCTTAGACTTTAGCTGAGATGTTATGGATACTGTAACAATTGTTCACTCTTCTCATTATGTAACAATAACCAAGAAAACATAAACGAGCCACTCCGGATTTGAGCCCTGTGATGCTTTTATTACAAACATAATGCCTCACAGTGGCCCGGGCCTATTGCAACTTCAATGGGATGCTGAACCATTAAAACCTCCTTTGTACAACAAGGGCTCCTGTTTGTCATTCATGTTACACTTTTAATAAAGTAATATAACACCATTATAATCATGTCCACCGGCTACAATGGCTAACACAGCAACATGCTGTCTTTATTAGCCTCAGTGGCAGCTAATGATGATATAATATAATTGGCTCAGTTAGTTATCTTTCTGGAAAGCTGCAGTGGCATCACTGATTTTTTTAAACCAGCTAAAACCAAAGGTTCACAACCCTCAGAATTACAAACTCGACACAGTAGGTCTGCCATAAAATCTGTGTTTTTACAGGAAGAACAACAATAAATCTTGGTTCAGTTTTTTTGATCACCATGACATGCATTCAGAAATATCCATCTATAAATCCATCCATCAGTCTACTTTACTTAAATGCTTCTCCTGTCCACGTCGAGGAGGAAGTGGTGCCTATCTCCATTAGTCACTGTGTGAAAGACGGGGTACACCCCAGACAGGTCGCAAGTCCATCACAGGGACACATAGAGACTAATGAGGCAAACAACCACTTACACCCAGAGTTACCAAATAACCTAACGTGAAAGATTTTATTCTGTAGGAGGAAATCTAATGAAAAAAAAAACAAATGCATGAGGAGAAAACACAGAATCTACCTTGAAAGGCCCCCGGGCCGGGAGGCGATTCTGCGACCTTTTCACTGAGAGGCGACAGCTCTAACCATTGCTTCCATCCTCTGCAAAACATTTCTAATCATAACGCTGTCCTGTGCAACACCACCATGCACCACTACCTGCTTAATAAACATGAAGCAGAAATATCACTCTGACATTAATGCAAACTGAATATTACCGAGGCTTGCAAAGGTGTAGCTCAAATTTGCTGCAACGATGTTTTATTGAATTCCATTAGACTTTACAGGTGTTTCTGATAAAGAGGTGGATAAACGTATACATTATTATTATTATACAGTATTATTTATATAGCTAGACATTATTAAAAAAGGGGGGGAAAGTGTCCAAATCATAAACCAAATTCAGCCTAATGCAATTTATCATCACACTTCAAATCTGTTTTTGAGATTTTTAAAGGAAGGATATTGTGTATTTTTCAAGCTTCAATTCTACTGTCATGGTGTGTGTGTGTGTGTGTGTGTGTGTGTGTGTGTGTGTGTGTGTGTGTGTGTGTGTGTGTGTGTGTGTGTGT
>JAUBOC010000043.1:7537163-7552777 GCA_032275365.1 Anablepsoides cearensis | reverse complement strand
CAGTCTTCTACATGCTTTGTAAGTGGGAAAACCTGAAAAATCAACAGTGTATCAAATACTTGTTCTCCCCACTGTAAATAGTCTACCTCATCATGAAATAATGATGGCAAAGGTTGCATTTGCTCTTGTCTTTTATAACGGGACTCAAAGAGTCACCTGAGCCACAAAAAAGAATTACCAGTCAAATCTTGGCGTGAACCCATTTCCTGGCAGGAAGTGACTCTAACTGGCAACTCGTGTGAACATGAAGACATTATCATATTGTCAAATACACACAACCCACATATGTTCTTAGGAAACTGCTGTAGGGAAATAAAATCAATGCTGTTAAACAAACTACTGACAGGACTAAATTGTAACTTCACAATACACACACACACACACACACACACACACACACACACACACACACACACACACACACACACACATACACACACTTTTTGTGCTAAATATATATGTCTTTATATAAATATACTTTGCTATTGCATTTGTAGTGGTCTTTTTTTTCTTTATTGTGCTTAAACACTATTCTTATTTTTGCCTTTTATATTTGTAATCTGGCTGCATTCTCTGTAAAAGAGACACCCATAGAATAGATATAACTTCTTCATTCTAAGTTAGTAAAAACATTATTTTGCAAAGTAACTGCACAGTCAGCATATTATTTATATCAGTACACTGTTCCTTCAAACAGAGATTTTACTGTTTTTCGTTCAGGTTAATGTAGAATAAAATTTGTTTGTGTTAAAAGAATAGTCTGCTTTTTAAATATTATTTAAAACTAACAGTTAGCATTTTCTATGAGAAGTGCCACAAGTGCACAATTGGCAAAAACTGAAACTTGTGCAAGGGAAAAGAATGCAAACAAGTACAATGTTTCACACTGAGTTGTAGTGAGTACAGTAATATTGACTGGGGAAAGAAAAGAGCACTCTTTTGGATTTACAAAAATATATCTATTTTTTTCTGGAGCCAAATCACTCGTAGCTAAAATGGATCAATATGAGCAAAATCTGTGAAAGTGTGGGCGAGGATGCTGCAGAAACTCAATGGCTTTGTGTTGGGAGTTTTTATGTGCACTGACACAGCATCAGTGACATTTGTGAGGTGAGTTATCTGTGCAGAGTCAATCTGGACAACCTGCTGCCACATGATTAATTTCTGCATGCTTACAGTATCACAGTCATCATAACAGCTTCTACTCAGGCTGTGAGAAATTACTCAATTTATCCTCCTCTTTCCACTGAGAATATATAATATATTTATTGACTTGATCATATTGTGTGACTGGAGATTCCCAAAGGGAGGGTGATAATGTTTAGTTTGTGTGTGTGTTTATTTGTATAGGATACTGTTATCTACTATTCCATGTTAAAATATCTCATAAATAAACTGGATTGGTTTAGATAAAACTTTCATAAAGTAATGTTTAGATGTAAATTTGAAACAAGTTGGTGATCTTAACAAAAATAAAAATGAATTTAACTTAGCATGTTTTACAGATATTAGTTTAAAGTTTGCTGACAGTCATCCCTAACTCCTGATCTGAGTTTTACACATTGCACAATATTTTGGTTTTAAACTGCAGCATTATGTAATTTCAGGTGTCAACACTGTCTATCTCTGTTAGCAAAATTCCTCGTGAACTACTGGACTCATTTTATTTGAACTCTCAGAAAGTAATATTTGGATATTAACATTTGAGGTTGTGACAAAGAACAAATGATTAAATTTTGGTGGTAATCTGGATCAGTGTGTGCCCCTAAAGTCTTTGATTCAACTCATTCCATTGCTCCATTTCCTCTTTCTCTGTTGACTCTCATCTTCAGAGCTTTAGTGGATGTTACTTTTTAGAAGAGACGAGAACTTTTTGCTGTCAACTCGATGAATCTGATTCTATTGTTCTCCCTCTGAGTATGTTTACATCCAGGGATTTATTTACCAACTCAATATTTGTCACGTGCCAGGACTGTTCAAGGTGTACTTATCAATGTTCGAATGTAAACAAACTAATTGTTGGCATCAAAACATGACTCTGCTGATCTATTTGATTATGGTGACATAATTTATTGCCATGCTTGCAAGGGAAGTCTTCAAAAATTGGATTCAATCTACCATTCCGCCACTCGATTTGTTACTAATGCTTCATATGAAACTCACCACTCTCTGTTATATTCTCAAGTTAATTGGCTTTCCTTGCAGTCTCGCCATAATGCCCATTGGCTATTGTTCATTTATAAAACCCTAATAGGTATTTCACCGCCGTATTAAAATTATTTACTACAACAAGAACCCCCCTCAAGATATTCATGCCTCACAACTTATTAGACTGAAAATTCCAAAAACCAAGTCTTCCCTTGGCCTCATGTCTTTCCGCTTTGTTGCAGCAAATGATTGGAACTTTTATCAAAATACACTGAATTTTGGCACTTTGATTTCTATTCCTGCTTTTAAACACATAATAAAATATCTTTTTAAGGAGTCATGTAACTTTTTTTAAAGAATGAATCCACTGCTTACTTTATATGTTTGTGAAATAAAGGTTAAATAAATAAAATAAATATTTGTTGCAATTTATGTGGTAGACATTTTGTTGTGTATGATGCATATTAAAGTTTTTTAATGTCATGGATGATGATACACACATGTAAAATTACAATCAGAACACTGTGTATTTTGACAACTATTATGGCTTATGTAAAGGTCTGTAAGTAGGTCTTGAGGTTTAGCTGCTGTAGGCTACTTGAGAAACTGAAACCTTTTCTTGTATTTGGCCAGTACTTGCTGATCTCCAAGAAAAGAAAAAAAGAACAAACCCTTCCTACCGAGGAGTGGGGTTTCAACAGAAAAATGGTTGCGAAACGCTCCAGACCTTCCGCAGAAGACGTCACCCGGGCGGATGACGTTTCACGCGACCTCCATACAAAAGCTACGCTCGCGTGACGTACGGGAACAGTCAGTCGTCTTTCTTCCCAGTTGCGATAGCAAAGCTTCGGTGTTTACTGAGCATTTAAAAAAACACACAGAAACGTTTGAGGAGCTACGACAGCTTTTTAGTATTTATTTTTCCATTCATCTTTCTTTTTTCACTACTTAGTTGACAAGAAAACAATTGCGCTGACGTTCCTTTTGTAAAGGTAAGACGTGTCGGTGTTTTCCTTCTCCTTAGCTAGCTAACGTTAGCTTAGCGGCCAGTCGAGAATAGGAAGTTCATCGAGGTTATGTAAATTGGAAAGCGGAAAAATACCGATGGATTTACTTGTTCTGTTGTTGTTGACCTTATGAAGCGTGGCAGATTGTTTTCTATTGGTTTCATAAACAGAACAAATTGGCCGCTAACAGTTTTTGTAGCTATTATATTAGCGTCGAGAACAAAAAAAACCCAAGATGTCGCTGTGTCGACATCCGGTGTTTGAACAAAGACCTCAGAAAACCAGCTGATGGTACTTCCTCCTCGAAATCTGGTTTTGTCAAATATATTGTATACGAGTGCGGATTTCCTTACGTTAACGAATAAATAATATTAAAATAAATGTTTTAATCCAAATTCTTGCAAGGCATTTAAACAAAAAATAGCAGAAAACTGTTATCTGGGTATTTGCGTGTTCATCAGCTAAGACGAGTCTAAGGTACAAAGTGATCTAGAGTTGTATTTTTTAAAAAATACATATTTTTATATAATAACAAAAGCCGGAACTGTCGTAAATAAAACAAGGCCTTTGGTATGGAAATTTCGGACATCTTTTTGCTGCGTCTAGAGACAGATTGCTTAATGTCGTTGCCTGGATTTGGTAATCGCTGTTTATCTGTATGGTTAGTAGTATTGGGAAATATGTGGGGTTTCGTTTCGCCTCAGTTGACGATAAAATTATTTTAGCAGGAAACTGGGATCAGTCGCAATCCAGTTTCGTGCTAAGTTAGCATGTTAGCTCGCTCGCTGCCTCACACGTGTCGACGTTCATGTGCTCTGATTTTTGCTTTAAAAAAGACCCTAAACTGAATAAAATTATAGTCGGTTACTTAAACGTAATGTGAACTATTATGTTTCGCAGCGCTTCTTTGTGCTTTTAAGTGTTTGCTAATTTTTGGGCTTTCTGTTTCCATCGCAGGTCGTGTTTTCCAGCCCCATATTGGAACTTAATTCTTTTCAGATATTTTTTGTCAAGCCGCCAAAGTGGAGAGTGTCGTCGCACCAGGGGGACCTTCTCGTTTCAGGTATTCATCTGTACCACTTTGCAATCAGAAAACACCCCCTCGCATCTCCTATTTTTTTACAGAGGGGTTGCCGCAAATAGTCATCCTCCATCTCACTTTGTCCTCTGCATCTTCTGTCCTCACTCCCATCCACCTCCATCTTATCTCTAACTGTAGCCATTTATCTCATCAGTGTTAATACCCCCCTCAAATCACTATGCTTAGTGCATTAAAGCTCATTTTTCTGTAATGTAAATTATTATTTTTTTGTCTTTCAGTGTGGGGGGAGGAGGTGGGGGTGCACCTCAGCACTGTCCCAAGACTGTCTGCAACGGGTAATTTTCCAAATCATTTATTGGAACACATTATGCACTAAAGTGCATTAGATTCCTTGTTTTCCTGAAACTGTTGATTGGGGGACGCTGACCGAAGTTGTGTTTTAACAGCGAGTTCCTGGGGAAGACCCCAGGTTCTGGCGTTCAGAGATGGGTTCCTTCTCGAAGCACTAAACGAGATGTCAACTCCTCCAGTGAGAAAGGAGAACACGATGCAACCTTCAGGAAAGTGAGAGGGTAAGTTTATTCAGTAAGAGATTTAATACTGAAGGAATATTGATAATGACATACAGCAACATTTGGAGTAATTCATTATGTTTTGTAAATGACACGAGGGAGGCGTCGCATTTTAAATCCTCTTTTTGTTGTGCTCTGCCGGTTCGTTTCTAAAAACTTTATCTTTATATATAATTTGTAAATTGATGGTTGGTGTATTAAGTATAACGAAACCTGTCAGTTCATTGTTCTGTAAAGCCTGATAATGGTTTCTGTGTCTCTTTCTTTGTTAGCATACTTAACAAGTTGACACCTGAAAAGTTTGACAAACTCTGCCTGGAACTACTCAATGTGGGTGTGGAATCAAAACTGGTCTTAAAGGGAACAGTCTTACTGGTGAGTATTATCTGTCCTACAGTAGTATTTTTGTATTTGGTTAAATGTCTTTGTTTTAATTTGGTTTCTTTTCATCTCTAGATTGTGGACAAAGCCCTTGAGGAACCCAAGTATAGCCAACTTTATGCACAACTATGTCTTCGCTTGGCAGAGGATGCACCAAACTTTGAACCTCCATCAGAAAATCAAGCAGCAAGCAAGCAAAATACAGTAAGCTTTCTTCAAATGCTTTCATCGACTTGGTAAGTGACTGTGTTAAAGTTAATTGTTTTTTGTTGCCAGACCTTCAGAAGGCTTCTGATCTCCAAGCTTCAAGATGAATTTGAGAATCGTGCCAGGAATGTGGATGGTGAGTAAACCATACTTTGCACCGCTTGCTAATTACAGCCTTTTATTTGTGTAACATTTTAAATGTTTTTTTTTTTCTGTAGTCTTTGACAAACATGACAACCCACTCACCTCTGAGGAGGAGGAGCAGCGTTCTATTGCAAAGTTCAAGATGCTGGGAAACATCAAATTTATCGGTGAACTTGGCAAACTCAGTCTCATCCATGAATCGATTCTCCACAAGTGCATCAAAACAGTAAGTTCTGTTCAATGTCTTTTTGCTTAGTTTGGTGTATTCACAAACATTTTTTTTTTAAGACGAGTAATAAACACTTTTTTTTTTTTTTTTTCAGCTTCTGGAGAAGAAAAAGCGAGTTCAACTTAAGGACATGGGTGAGGACTTGGAATGCCTCTGTCAGATAATGAAAACTGTGGGACCCAAACTTGATCATACAAAGGCTAAGGTGAGCACATGAAAACATGGCAAAATTTGTGGTTTAGTTTTAAAATTATAAAAAACCTAAACTTCTTCCCACACAGTCCCTGATGGATCAGTACTTCAGTCGTATGCGATCCTTAATGAACAACAAGGATTTGCCAGCGAGGATTCGCTTCCTGCTTCAGAACATGGTGGAACTGCGAGCCAACGATTGGGTTCCTCGCAAAGCTTATGTTGACAACGGGCCAAAGACCATAAACCAAGTTCGTCAGGATGCTGTAAAGGTTTGTTTTTCTCTATCTTTTATTGCAGACCCTTGGTGCCAAAATGTCTCAGTAATGGTGTACTTGTCTAGTTGTCTAACGTTCTTCTGGAATCTGATTTTCAGGATTTGGGTGTTTTCATTCCGCCTCCAACTGATGTGATGAAAAATGACTTCTTCATGGGTAACTTTATGTCAAGGGGGATACCGTTTGACAGGGAACCTGTTGGTGGGCTGGCTGACATGTTTGGACAACTGCCAGGTTTGTTAGAGCATTTATATTCTTTTTTTACTTATTACCTAGACGTGATTCAAAGTGTTTTTTTAAAATCTTAATCACAATGTTATTTTTTTAACAGGGATCGGCATTGGGACCGGTCCAGGAGTGATTCAGGACCATTATTCCCCTACCATGGGGCGTCATCGTGCAAGCCCACTTTTTAACGGCCACATGGGAAATGCGAATGGTTCACATCAGCCTCAGTTTGAAGCCGGGAGTAAACCATTCATAAAACCAAACCAGGTGAAAACACTCTCTTATTTATGTGTTTTAATTGTTTGTTTTTATTTTTATCCATTTTAACACTTGTAAAATATTTTTAAAGGGGCAGAATTCACCGGTTTTCAGCCATAAGCAGAATCACTCATCGCAGTCAAAGGATATGGCTCCAAGGTTCAGCAAGAAAGGGAAACTCAATGCTGATGAGGTAAACTTTTGTTTAAAAAAAGTGTTTTTTGTTTTGCATGAGTCAGTCAGTTGACATTAGTTGAGTAAATCTCTAACATTGTGCCTCTAGATTAAACTGGGTCTTTTTCTGTCTTTAGATCAGTCTGAGGCCTGCGCAGTCCTTCGTCTTGAATAAAAGTCAAATGCCGAAGCTGCAGCCACAGATGACCATGATTCCTCCAACAGGCCCACCAATAGGACAGGTACTTTTTGTTTAATTAAATAAAATTATGAGCTGATATCCCAGGTGGAAGTTGAACATGTTTGTTTGTTACTTTTTTTTTGTCTTTGTAGCTTGGCCTCAAAACTAACCCCCCTCCAATCCAAGAAAAACCTGCAAAGTCAAGCAAAAAGGCTCCACCTACAAAAGAGGAGTTGCACAAAATGACAGTAAGTTTTCTAAAAGTGATTCATTTTTTTATTATTATTATTTTTTTTTTATATTGCATTTCTAGGGGGGAAAATGTGTGTGGGGGAGTTTGACGGTGTGGAATTTCATTTTTTTTCTTCTTTCCTTATTATAGGAGGCACTGATGACTGACTATCTGAACAGCAAGAACATTGATGAAACCGTTAATACTGCAAAAGAGATGAAAGTTCCCAAACATCTTTTGTCTGAAATGCTGAACAAGATCATCGTTGACTCACTCAACCATTCAGATGAGGACAAAGATCATGCAAGCAAATTGATCCACGCACTCTGCACCGAGGGCCTGGTTGCACGTGAAAATCTTATCCCGGTGAGTGTCATTTAAAACGCGCACTTTAAATAAATGTAAGCATATTTTAACAGTTTAAATATCAATCAGGTAAGCCACAATTTGTATTGATTTGTCTTTTTCTTTAAGGCCTTTTTGGGTGTTCTGGATCAGTGCCCTAATATCGAAGAAGAAATCCCTCTGGTGAAGTCTTACCTGGCCCAATTTGCTGCAAGAGCAATTATCGCTGAGCTGGCCAATATTGACGATTTGGCTCATCACCTGGAGAATGGGGCACATTTCCCGCTGTTCCTGCTTTGCCTGCAGCAGATGGTTAAACTGAAGGACCGTGATTGGCTGGGTGACCTGTTCCAACAAAGCAAAGTCAACATGCAGAAGATGCTTCCTGGTGTGTTCACGTCTAGATTAATATTTAGTTTAAGCTTTCAGTGAATAATGTACAACTGTTTCCACAAGGGTACCTTTCTCCCTCTGACTGATTCATGTATTCTTGAGCAGAAGTTGACCAGAACAAGGACCGGATGTTGGAGATTCTGGAGGGCAAGGGTCTGGGCTTTTTGTTTCCGCTGATGAAACTGGAAAAGGAGTTGCTGAAGCAGATCAAAGTTGATCCCTCCCCACAGTCCATCTACAAGTGGATCAAAGACAACATCTCTCCAAAACTCCACACTGACAAAGGCTTTATCAACATTCTTGTGACCAGGTATGGCAGTAGACTGTTTCTGATTAAATCTGAATCAAAAAAAGCTTTGATCTGACATACAGCGGTGCATTTGATTTAAATTCCTGTCTTTTGTTTTCCTCGACATCCAGCTTCTTGCAGTACATTGCCTATGAGATCAACCCTGATGATGACGAAGAGCAGTTCGCATCTCCCAGTAAAGAGCAGATGGATGAAGAAAAGCAGTTGCTGCTGTCTTTCAAGCCAGTAATGCAGAAGTTCCTCCATGATCATGTTAACCTGCAAGTCAGTGCACTGTATGCTCTGCAGGTGCACTGCAGTGCCAAGAGTTTCCCTAAAGGTGAGAGATCACTGCATTTAAAATAAATTTAGTGTTTGTTTTTTTTACTTTTTTTCACTGGTTTAATGTTTTTCCTTATTCTTGTTTAGGCATGTTGCTGCGCTACTTTGTGAACTTTTATGACATGGAGATAATTGAGGAAGAATCCTTCCTGTCATGGAAAGAAGATGTCAATGATGAGTATCATGGGAAAGGCAAAGCATTATTCCAGGTCAATTTACTTGCTTTTTTACTTTTTTTTTTTTTTCTTCTTCCAGCTTTTCACACTGAATTGTTTGCAGTATGCACTCTTTCCTTTAGTAACAGGTTATTGATCATCTTTTATTGTAGGTGAACCAGTGGCTGACCTGGCTGGAAACGGCTGAAGAGGAGGAATCTGAGGATGAAGATTACTGAGAATAAGGCCAAAGCCATGTGTTATCACAATGCAACAAGTGATTATTGTGGTGGTGTTGGATTTTTTTTTTCTTAAATCTTTTTAACCTTTGTCTTTGCCTCAATTGTTACATCTTATTCTACAATGAAATGTTTTGCCAAATCTAAAGTTTCAGTGTTTTACTGCATCTTATTTTCCAATTTTCTATCCTATTTAATGTCTAGCAACAATATTATAAACATTTAGCTCCTTTTTTTGGTTCATATTTAACAGTAGGCAGTATTTCAGGGAAATTTGTCACCATTTCCCCCTGGTCAATTACCGGGCGCTACATAATTTCCTTGAACTGTTTACGGAAGAACAAATACTTTTCCCTTTTTATTCTTTTTCCTAATTTTAAATGTTTTAGATGCACTTTGCTTAACATCATGAGTTGCTGCAATAGTGAAAAATATTACTCTAAATTACCTAAAGTTGTTTAATTTGAATCTTTTAGCTTAAAAATTACAATTTTTTTCCGATTTTGATTAATAGTTGACAGTCATGGCCAATATTCTTGCACATTTACCCGCATTTAGCTGAATGACTTAAGAGCTCTGTTTTTAAATGTGTGAAATGTTTCGTGGTGTGTGGAATCAAATCTGTGTGGCCTTTTTTTAATTTATCGATTCATATGGATATACCTCTGAAGTGGCTGACTATACTTGAATGTCTTGATTTTGACATTGAGACAGCCAAAGCTCTGCTACGGTTGTTCACTACTAAAATCATGTTGTTTGCAATATTTGTAAAGTTATTAAAGGTTTTTTTTTATTATCCTCCTCGTCAAATAGCAAAGAATGTACTGTATGTGTACACTTGTACCTTCTCTTTAGGTCTCACTGTAACGTGTACAACTACAGATCAACTTTGAATAAAGTTTGACTGTTTAATTCTTTGTTTTATTATCCCACTAATTAAAAAATCACCAAGAATTCTGGTATTTACATGAATGTTATGGTTTGAACTTGATTTAAATAGGGAAAAAAAATTACATTTTTAAATTTTATTTGAAATATTTGAGTCACTGTCACATGGAAGTGTGACATTTCATGAAGCATTTTTCCATCTTTGAGTTAATCTCATTTGACCATGTGAGACGTGTCCAGCTGTTGGTCAAAACCTGTGTCTTTAAAACAAAAGTCTTTAAAAACAAGAGTTCCAGTAGAATATAAACAATGTCTTCAAAACAAACTTCTCTAGTCTAAATGTGAGGTACTAACATGGACCTGAACCTCAGTTTAATAGGAAAAAAAAGAATTTTTGAATTTATTTGATTTAATCACTGTCCTCATTGTTGGAGGCCTGTTCTGATCCGTTGTCAGAGTGGCGAGGGGAGCCCTCGTTGTCCGACCCGGCTTCAGAGCCTCTGTCCGACGCTGCGACGGGTGAAGCAGCCCTCGACTCGTCCGATCCCGACTGACTCCTCTTGCTTTCGTTGTCTGACTGTTCTGAGTCCGACTGTCTCTGCACTCTCCTCTTCACAGGCCTGTCGCTGCCCGACTCGTCATCCTCTGAGCCCGCGGAGCGCCGAGGGCTTCCCGCTTCGCTGCCAGAGCTTTTCTTTCCACCATCCGAGTCGCTGTCGGACGCTATACGCTTCCTGTGGCTGCTGCCACCACGGCCATCTTCATCATCAGAGCCTGAGCCATTGTCTTGTTGTCTGTTGGAAAAGAGCGGACACGTAAACACAGTTATATATTATGTTTATGGTGCTTCTAGTGGAAAATCTTACCTATCTTCGGCTATTTTCAGTCCATCCTCATCTGATGAGGATTCTGAGGAGGAGATGATGGCCTTAGATTTGATCTTTCCCTTAAGAGATGGTGGCATACGCTCAGGCTGGGTCTGAAATGAAAACAAATAACTTGAACTACACACAGTCTTAAACCTCTACCAGGGGCAAATTTGCATTTCCCGTTTTATATTGTAACCTGTTCAGTATCTACAGAAAATTCAGAATATTGGCAAAAAGCTCATAAAAACATTTATACATCCACTGCATTTAAAACCACAAGCAGTTGAATCAGGAAGTTACCAAAATGTAAAAAAAAAAAATGGCAATATAAATCTGTAAATGGGTACATTAGAGAAAATCTGCAAAAATGTTTTTACTTTTTATTTTTTTAGAAATGGAAGTCAAAGCAAATACCAATATATACTGTAAAGTGTTTTGAAAGGCTTTAAGTAAATCCTCTCCAGTTGAAGTTTCACTTCTCATTGTTCAATAGGAGTAAGGTAAAACTCTGAAAAACTGCCAAGAACACAAGTATTTACTGTTCCTACAAACCTGGTGTCATTTAGACACCTCTAATTAGAATTATGACTAGTCAGAACAAAAAGTGAGATATCTCAATGTTACTATATGACTAGTTATAACTTAATTGTTGATACCTGACATGTTTCAGGTAGTCAGTAATTTTCTTGCAGATATCTTGAATTGGAGACTGATGTAATGTATATAGATTGTAGTTTTTTAAAAGTCTTATCACAGTTATTGAAATGTTTTTTATCGCAATATATTGAATGATTGTCCAGCACTAGTCTAATGCAAAAAACTTCAGGTAAGGAAAAAATAAAATCTTTTTTTTTTTTTTTGTTCCATCCTCACTGTTTGAAACTATAGCAGCTGCTGTGATGCCTACACATCTGGTGAAATCTCTCAAGTGATTTATTTTGATACCAAGATTATGTAAATAGGATTTGTAAATTCTGAGACTCAATTACACTTTACACATTATTATTAGGAGAATAACCATAAAGAGCAGCAGCATGATTTAAAACAAACCTTCTCGATCTTCTTACGCCCTTCTTTGGGTTTGCGCTGCTTCCTTGGTCGAGATTCTCCGTCCTCGTCATCGCTGTCATCTCTTCCTTTGGCAGGTCTAAAAAAACAAAAGGAAAGTTTTACGGGCTCACCCCGCTGTCCAACAGAAACAGATTTAGCTGGTCCTGCACCGAGCTCACCTCCTTCGCTTCTTTTTCTTCTCTCCTTCCTCTCCATTCTCCTGCTCACTGCCGCTGTCCCTTCTTTTCTTCTTCCTCTGCGGCAGGTCCTCGTCAGAGTCGTCATTAACAAATTCGTCCATGTCGCCTCCTTTCTTACGCTTGGAGGAAAAGCAGAGACAGGTTATCCTCAGTGAACTGGGTGTGAGTTAAATGTTTATTAGGAACGAGCAGCAGTTCTCAGCGGTAACACTCACACGTCCTCCACCACCTCCTCCCTTCTTCTTGTCTTTGGAGACTTCTTTTGGTCCGTCTACGAAGGTGAGCAGGTTCTTGGTCTTCTCCACAAACAGAGCTCTCTGCTCCAGGAGCTTCTTCTGCTCCTCTGCTTCTCGTTTTTGCCTTTCTTCCTAAACGTTTACAAGAAAAGAAAGCTATGAATGCGATGAAAACTAAATGAAAAAGAATAAAAACTTGTTTGGTGTTATTTATGGGGTTTCAGTGATGGCGAGATCAAAAGGTACCTGTTCTTTTTGCAACTGTTGGCGCAGCAGGTCCCGCTCCTGTTCTTGTTTGGCACGGAGCTCCTTCTCCTCTTCATCCTGCTTTCTGGCTCTGGCCACATGGTACTGAGCCTGACTCAGCAGGTCAGAGCACTGCCTGGATTCCAACACAAATCAAAATCCACATTTTACTGCCACACACTAAAACAGCTCCACAAGCGAGCCGTGTCAATACAAGTACAGAAGAAACTAAACGCTGGCAATTATGTGGCAATTACTTCTTTCCGTCCTCACAGGTAGAATAATATTCCTTTTGTTGTTGCTAAGATGTATAATTTTAGTAAACATCATTTTGTTCTATTGTGTGAACACAGAGATATGTAGTGTTTGTTATTGTGACATTCAGATAAAATTGATCAAACACTCAAAGCTACTTTTTATTGTTGAAAATAGTTTGCCTGATGAAGGTCTAGACCAGGGGTCTGCAACCTTTACGATCAAAGGAGCCATTTCTGCTACTGACGCAGTAATAAAATGTGTCTAGAGCCGTAAAATAAGCTACAAGTGTGATTATCAACTGGTGGTCTGTGGGCCTTTTCGAGGTCTTTTCGGGAACCTTTACGGCCAGTGGAGGTGACATTATAAAACTAAAAAATATATTGTGAATTTTATTATTTATTATGATTTTTACACATCAGGACAAATAAAAAGACCAAATAAAAAGACCAGATTCATGTAAACAAGAAAAATACTTTATATAGTTTATACCTAATTTCATAAAAACTAGTACAACTGAATTATTCAGGCATATATATTTTTTCTAATTTTTATTATGTAGTTTTTAATATTCTTTAAAAGGTAATTCTGATGGATTGAAGGAAAGATCATAGAAAGAAGTTGGATTATTTAAGTAAACAACAGGCTAGCATGAGCTAACATGTTTTATTTTTCGTATTAGTAGTATTGATCACATATTTGCTTACAAACTGATTTTTGTTGTGTGTATAAAAACTAAAACAAATGATTCTGTTATGTTTGGTCACATTTTTAAAGAGCCACTGTAGAGGGACCAAAGAGCCACATGTAGCCCCAGAGCCACAGGTAGCAGACCCCTGGTCTAGACGCTGAAATGTTGCAAAAATAAAATAAAATCAATCTGCAATTCTGTAACTATGTCTGAAGATATTAAAAATCATAAAACAACTAAAACATTAATGTGTTTTACTCTCTGATACAAATACAACAGCCTCACCGAGCCTCAGAAGCAGCGAGCGCCAGGTCAAACCTCATCTTGTCTCCAGCTTTGCTGAGGTAACTGAAATATCTGCGATGAAGGGAAACCCGCTGGTTAAACTGAGAACAACAGCAGGTATAAAAAAGCCATCAAGTCACATTTCTACCTGTGAGCCAGTTCAAGCTCTTTGACGGCACTCAGCACAGCCTTCAGGTTGCTCTTCTCGTCTTTCAGCACCAACGTGGCCAGTCTCTGGAGCACCAGGGCCACGTTGAACATCAGCACCGTGTCACTGGGTGCCACGTGTCGAGCCTTCGTGAGCGCACATCACAGACAGTTATCTTCCCCTCATTTTTACAATAAAATAAAAGCCTTTTGACGTGTTTGATACCTTCAGCAGCATCTGCTTGCACTCTTGTAGTTTCCCGCATTTGAAGAGGGCTCTTGCGAGGTACAGCAGCACCTCTGTGTTCTGGTATTTGTAGAATTTCTTCAAGCAGTTCTCATACTGAAGGACAGAAAGAAGAACTTTTTTTTTAATAAATAAAAACCAAACTGTTAAAGAGTTAGTAAGCTCCTCACCATCTGCACGGCGCTGATGTACTGTTTCTGTTCCACGTAGATGTGAGCCAGATTGAGCCAGACGTCGCTGATATCTGCAGTGGCCTCTCTCACCTGGGCAAACACATCGCGCGCCTCTCTGAAATAACCCTTGTGGGCGAGTACGGCACCTGGACAAGCAAGTTTATGTTTAAGCTTCAAGCATACAGGAGGGGGGAAATAAATAATACAGGAACACAAAACAAAGCTGAGAAATACCGATGCCATTGGCAGCATAAAGATTCTTGGCATCATTTCGCAGGACTTGCTTGTAAATCGCCAGGGCTCGATCCTGATGTCTCTTTTCCTGTAAAGACAGAAGCGCTGTTAAATAATCTGGAGTATGTCTCACTTCCTTTCACACACATAAACTCAGGATTTCCTCTATTGTTTTATGATGACAAGAGACAGAGGTTAAACGTCATGTAAAACAACAGAAGCTTTATCATAATACTACATTATATTAAATTGTTTGGATGATGTCATGACACAATTTCCATTCAATTAACAAGTCTGTGATTGATATGATCCAATATCATATCTAACACTTATCAAGTTAGATAAGGCTAACTTTAGATATAGGCATATGATATCAATCCACATCTGGCATAGGACAACGATATGAATCAATGTTTTCATTTTATCTTTATGTAATTGAATAACTTAATCATTTAATAGATATATCAATGTGGATTGATGTATTGTCACACCCCTACTCAACAGGTGGGGTTTGTTAACGTTTCTGCACAAATGGGACCAAAAACATCTTCAGAGTTTCAAACAGGTCACAGAAGTAAAAAGAAAAAAAAGGTATATATACTGTATTTTAATTAGGATGAATATATTTCACTGTTTAAAAAAACTACCAGGAAAAAGTTTAGTTAAAAAGATATATTTTACTTTCAAAATAATTTAATCAACAAAGATAACATATACTGACAAATTTTAAATAGGAGAATTTACTACCTAAAATTTATTTATTTTTTTTCTATTTGTCTCCATCAATTTTAAAATTCACCTAAAGCTTATTTACATACACATTTATACTGAAATTAAAAAAAAAAACTAAACTTAAATCAGTCTGATTCATTGAGGGGCTAATGTCTGACAAGAAAAAGTAAACCTAAAACATGATCATAAACTGGTTATTTTATATATTCTACTTCAGTGACTCCTTTTACTTTAAAGTGCCTGTGACATCAAATTTTTGTAATAAACATGAATGCATTTTTGAAAAGATAACATTGATAACATGTTGCAAAACAAATTTCACGTC
>JAUBOC010000043.1:7525130-7537063 GCA_032275365.1 Anablepsoides cearensis | reverse complement strand
GACCAGCAAGTTTATTTTATTAATGAGTTCCCCTTTGATGTCACTTCCTGTTTCACTTTGACTGAGGAAAATTCAAAGCAAAATAGGACAGTTATGTGGCAAAATGGGTAAAATCATGTGTACTATGGCAATTTTCTTAAGTTAAGTCTTAAGATGTTTTCTTTGACTTTTTGTAATTGAAGGATAGGCATGTCACAGGACCTTTAAAGATTAGTAACATTATAAAATACCAGCATTCACACATCTGCTGTTTGTCATTTCTCAGTCAGTTAAATGAAAAACTCAAAGCGTTGTGCACCTTTTCGCGGTCTCTGGTAGGCTGGTGCAGGGTCTGCAGCCACACGTTCCCCAGGGCCAGCATGGAGTACGTGTCGTTCTGTGTGGACGGCTGTTTCAGAATACGCTCAAACTTCTTTTGGCCCGGCCCCCACTCCTGTTTGGCTAAATGAAGGTTTCCAATCAGTGACCAGGCATCTGGGTGATCCTACACACAAAAAGACACAGTTAGATCATGTTTGAGGGTTTTTCATCAGGTCTTATAGAAGGATGTTGTAATAGCCACACAACAATGGGTGAGCACCTGATTGATCTGCAGGGCTTCTTTGAACCAATCAGAAGCTTCGTAGAAGTTTCCTTTGTCACGAGCCATCGCACCAAGACGCAAATAACCTGTAGGCCCAGAAATCAATAAAACTGTTATGTACTGTGTAAAAATAAAACATGCAATTTTTAACCACATTGGCTGTGCTCTAATTCAAGGGCTGCATCCTTCGGAGGATGTGGCCTACACGGGCTGGGTTCAACCAGAAGAAAGTAGCTGTGAAACTGGGCTTCAGCTTTATTCCCACCTCCACCCGGGCATATGTCCTGCCCTAAACAGAAGCAACGAAGAGCTAAAATAGATCAAATTAGCTAAAGATAATATAAATACATTATTATAAATGAACATTAGCTTAGATGCAGTGCTTGAAGAACTAAGGGACCCATCTTATGATCTCATTTATGATGATTTCTTATTTTAAAAAACATTTCTATGCAAATAACAAAACCCTAACAGCGTAACCGCTTTAAACTAAAATTTTTATTTAAAACTGTACTCCCGTCTCTTACTTTATCTGCAAATACAGGAAAAATAAATCAGTCGGCACACAATCCATCTTGGCATGGGGCGTGCTAAGAAGGTCCCTCAAACTGTGGGAAAAAAAGGACAAATTTGTGGGCCGCAAATGGAGAAGCCTCCAAATCTGGACAGCGTTCGGCGCATCGCTGTGACGTAATCAGCCTTTGAAGGACGCAGCCTCTGAATTTGGACACAGCCATAATGTTGAAGGCTTACAGTCCACATAGTTGGGATGCTCTCTGAGGATGTTTTTGTAGAGTTTTTCAGCTTCGTGGAATTCACACATGGCTTCGTACAAACGGGCCAGGTTGTAGGAGGTGGTGACAGAAATAGCGTTGTAGTAATGCTCGTCATGCTCTCCCTCAGCTTTGGCTCGGTCCAGGGATGCAAGAAAATATTTCTGTTGGAGAAAAGACATGGCGTCAACCTTCAAACAGTCTGAGTAATCCTGCTGAACATCAAATTCTGGACGGTTTATGAACATAAACATGTTCTAAAATGTATATATTATTGTTGTAAATTTGGTTTTCAAAGTCAGTCTCTGCAGAAATTAGCTGAACTGTCTGATGTTTATTACCTTTGCTTCTCCCAGGTTCCCCAGTCTGAAGTGCAGAGCCCCCAGGTTGTTGAGGATCTCAGGGGGAACGTCAGCCTGAACCTTCTCTCGTAAGATGCGAGTGGCCGTGCCGTAAGCTGAAAGCGCTCCTTGGATGTCGGTCTGCTCTAAGATCTGAGCCAGTTCGATCCACGCCTCCACATCATCTGGATACTGCTCTGTTACCTTCTTCAAGTGGCCCTAAAAAAACGAAAACATGCACCAAAATTTACCAAAGCTCATAAAATTTCAAGACTGCAAAAAATGTGTTTTTGCCAGGTGATGTAGAAACAGTTTACCTTTGCTATGTCTCTCTTTTCCTGATCATCAGACGCTGCATAAAGAGACCCCAGGATTTTCATTGTTTCATAGTTGTTGGGATAAGCCTTTAAAACCTTTTCAAAGCACTGAGCTGCATTTTCCTTGTCTCTACGGTACACATACATCTGTCCAAGACCAAAGAAGGGCAGCACGAAGGTGGATGAAGCGAACTGAGTGGCCTGGTAATAATACTGAAATGCCTGGTCGTAGTCCTCCTGAAGAAAAGAAAGGTAGATTAAACACACGCACAGAGTGATAACTCTGAACTATCAGTCAGGCTCCACCTTACCTGCACGTGAAATGAGCGTGCTAACTGATAGCAGCTCTCAGCCTGCATGGCTTCAACCTCCGTGTTGTGGAACGCATGCAGGGCGAGGTGTTGCACTTTACTGTAGTCCTGACAGCAAACACACACACACACACACACACACAGAGCAGTTAAAAAGATTCTACCCTTGTGTCAGGAATCCAAACAACAAACTGCTGATCACCTTTTTGAAGAAGAAGTGGTTAGCCAGGTGGTTGAGCACCATGGGGTTGCTGGGGTCGATGGTGTAGGCCCGAGACAGGAGCTGAACGCCGTTCTTGATGGAGTCCGCCTCCTTGTTGTTGAGCTCCAACACTGCCAAACCAACCAGAGCTCCAACGCACTTTGAATTCAGCTCCAGAGCTCGACCGAAAGCCAGACGGGCCTTCTCCAGTTTGTTTAGTTTCACAAAACAGTGGCCCATTCCCAGCCTCACCTCAGCTAGAGAGGATGGGGGAAAAAAAACAGTTTGTTTATATTGAAAATATTGTACTGAAATAAACTATTACTGTTCTGTACTCAGTTTTTTATTGAGGCATTTATTTGACTTGGTTTTCTTTCACACTCCCCAATGTTCCTCCCCACCGAGCAGGGAAACTTTTTCTGTGTAGTTCTCCAAAAACACACAAGTAAAACATACTCCTCAGCCTTTCTCTATTTTTTTATCTTAATTTTATTTTTTTCCAGATGAATTACAGCAATGTCCAGAAAGAACTCGACGGGGGGAAAAAACGAGTTTGAGAAATATGTGATGTTTCTAAAGTTAGTAAGTAAACAAATAAATCACCAGTTCCCAAACCCTCTAGCATCTAACTCACAAAATAACAGCAGCATGTTTGTTGTGCCCCTCACTTCTCCCTAATCTGCAGCTGTGTTTACAGACATGTTTACCTGGACAGCCGGGGTTTGTACGCAAAGCCTTTTTGTAGTATGCCAGGGCTCCTTTGTAATCCTTTTTATTGAAGGAGATGCAGGCCTTACCTGTTAAACAACACTAATGTTATTACTGTAATCCATCATTACAGCAGTCTAGACTTTCTTAAAACTCAACTTACCGAGCAAAGCAGGGATGTTGTTGGTAGACTGGTTGAGTACAAAGTGAAACTGAGCGTCAGCTTGATCCATTTTGTCTCCTTCCAGCAAGCAGAAACAGGCTCGACCCAACAAGTGGTTCTGATCAAGACAGCAACACATTATATTTAAATGCATGTTATTTATACATCGATTAAGAAAAATCAACTAGAGCAACTACAGCACTCTGATAAACGCTACCAACCTGGTCGTACATGATGATCTTGTCTGCCATAGTATATAGCAGAGTGGCCTGCGTGATGAGCTCTTTCTTGGCATCTTTGTTTTTCTCTTTACGCGCTTGCTGAACATAATAAGCTGCCAAAGTATCCAGACAGGTCATCTGGTCCTTCTCATGGTCTCTGTAGTCAAGGTTTCCATCAATACGTGCAGCTTCTAGAAGCTTGACAAAGTCCTCTGTTTTGCCTTGTTTGTAGTACTCCAACTGAAAAAGACAAGGATTTAAACTCATTAAATGAACACAACTTTACTAGATTGTGTTCATTTAAACTGTTTTCACTTCAATCAAAAACCTCATTGAGTCAACGGTAACTGATTAAACAAAAGAAAAAAACAGATTGTTGTTGTTTATGATTTAAGGAAAGTAATTTCAGGGAAAAATGTAAATAAAATAAAAAGGGGGAAAAAACAGCGTAGTGGCAGATTAATGGACTGACTCACCGCCAAAGCAATCCAGATGTGCAGCTGCGTGTGCTCCTGCTTCAAGATACTGATGACCTCATCTCCTTCAGGCAGCTGGTCAAAGTCGAGCTCAATAACCTAAAGACAACAGTTTGTTACAGAGCCGATACATAAAGTTCAAACCTGAGCGACTGTATGCATCATTCAGGAGAGCTAGAAGTTAGTGACAACAGCAGAGACTTGTCAACTGTTTTAGATTTGGCTGAAACGTTTACAACACAGTTCTTGAGCAGTCAGGAGAAACTGTTAAAAAAATAAATAAATTGGCAATTATTTAATTATTACATGAATTGATTTGCTGGATTTCAAGAAAAAAAAAAAAAACAAATTTAATAACTGTTTAATTACATAATGACAAGCTTACACTGACATATTTATTCTTAGATATTTCATTGATGAAACAAAGTTCCACAGTCTATATTAATCTGTATTTATTAAATGTATAGTTAAATCATCTGCAGTTTATTTAATCGAGGAAACCCATGTAAGACACAAAGATTACAGGTTGTTTACTAAATAAACCAATAACTTCTACTATACATTACGATGATATGGCTCAGGAATTCAAGATTTGTTGTAGGTATTTCCGACTGATTTAAAATAATTAATATTATCAGATTTTATTTTACACGAGTGTTCCTGTTTTTTGTTTAGTTTAACATTTGGTGATGTTGCTCACATTTAAATGACCCTCCCTCAAAGTTTTTCATGTTTCTATAATTAAAATTCACAAGGATTTAGAAGCATTTTGAAACTGATACTGTTGTAGCTAATAGTATAGCGATCTAGAAAAAGTCCCAGGCAGGTGTAATATGTTAAAACAAATACAGACAGGGAGGTGCGATGTAGAACTTGAGCGTTTTAATAAACTTTTGTTAACTTCAAGACTCTTATATACATTTCTTAGAAGCTAATAATCGCTTAAATGTCAAGTTGAAATATCTAAATATCTAAAACTAAAGCAACGACGCCACATTATTAAATTGCCACTATGAGCACCGACCGAGCAGAAAGAGTTAGCATAACTGCTAACGTAACAGCAAGGTGTCCAAACAAACATCTGCACCAAAACAAAGATATCATTTGTCTTTTACCTCATCTGTGTCCCGCAAAGGAATCTCTATGGAGCCCCGAGACATCTTGAATTTGAAGGATAAAACCTTCTGGAGTCAGATATGTATTTAAATTAGTACAGAATATCCCACTCCGTCTCCCGCTGGTAGCTACTTAAAGCTTCCGACAAGAAACAAGCGCACAGCCTGTGTAACAGGAATTATTTCCGGCTGAATTGATAAACAGACTAAAAGGTTCCTCCAAGAAGCTCTGACGAAAACGGTGTTAGGAAACGTTTTCGCAACAATTGTATAATTGAGCATTTTATAAAAAATAAAAATAAAAAAGAGCTGTTTTAGATACTTTGTATTTAAACTAAACCTGAACATTTGACGGAAACCATACATAAAGATAAGTTTTTTAACCTATGTATTATGCACTGTTTACTTTTCAAAAATGATCTAACTACATTTATTGTGTAAAATAGTTAATTAAATGAAACCCACGCAATGCATTTTCTGCAAGGCATCTTTTTTTAAGAGGAGGAGAGAGACTAGAAAGAGAGACAGAAAATGTCAGCTGTTCTTGACATGAAGCAGTAAAAACCAGCATACAAGCATCACAGGTAGCATTACAGTGAAAGATTAGACTGATAAGACTGAACAGAGGCTCTAATTCAACATTTTACTTTTTTTTTTTTGTAGAACTGTTTGGACGAAAACGTAAGAAATTATTTTCACATTTGTTTCCTTGAAAAAAAGGTTGATTTCTAATTTACAGCTTATAATTTTAACTTTGAAAAAGATCATTCTCATTATTGCAAATGTAAGACAAATAGTATTATTGTTTTAGATATTTTGTTTAGCCATTTGTGAATTTTTAGATTCTATTATTTAATTCTGAAAATGTTCTTTATGTTAATCTTTGCTAATGCTGCATGATAACATGTCTTTCAATGGGTTTTAGCATGTATTGTAGATATCAAAATACAAATTAATTTTTTGTTTATTATTTTTAATGAAATATCAGGCCATGTAAGAGCTTCAAAATCCATCAGGACATTTCCTCTGAAAAACCTTAACAGAAAAATCATAATGTCTGACAGCCATGTTGGTAAGTGCTGCACAACAGCAATTTCTTCAGAGTAGATATGTGGTGTAATACAAATAATGTTTGTGCATCTTGATTTTAAAGCTGCGGATTCTCCTGGCTCTGGAACAGAGGACGTTCTTGATGACAGTCAAGACACAAACGGATTCTCAGAATATGAGCTCATTGATTTCATGTATAACACCGTCAACACCAGCAACACAGGTATAACTAGTAGATTTTTACCAGAGTATGATGTGTGAAACTTGACCATTTTCCTTTTGGTCCTTAGGAGAGGTGTTGGCCTCCACCATTGTACAGTACCTGCAGACACTGGCAGCTCAGACTGCAGATGAGGACAGACTGGCTGCCCTGCAGCGGCTGCTCGATCCAAACCAACAAAACCCACATGTGTGCAGAGACAGTTTCCACTCCATCATGAGGGAATGGATTACTCAGTGCAGTCAGAACAGGTGAGTCTGACCTCTTATAATAATGCTGATAATAATGCTTAATGTAAATACATGCTTGTGCATTGAAATGAATAAAGATGACCAGCAAGACATTTTGTGCATTTAGAAGCAAATAAACCCAAATAAACTTTTTTGACTACAGATCAGATGAGGATGTCAACCATGTTTCCTGGCCAGACGCTTCAGAGATGCCAATAAATGGTAGATTCTCACTATTTTTAAGACTTTTAAGAAATGTCTTAATTAGATTTAAAAATAACTTACTCTAATGATCTTTCAGATCTGGATTTACCAGTTTCTGATAGCAAAGCTGTTTTCTCAGCGGTCCAACAGTGTTTCTGGTTTGTTTTGTCACTCCTTCATTTACAGCTTGTCTTCCAATCGGTTTGTTGTCGTACGTCGCCACTAACAGTTTGTTTGTCTCCAGTGAAGGACAGGACCTGTCAGGTACCGTGGCTGAGCTGAAGCACGCTAACCGTAAGCTGAGCGAGCAGAACAGCAGTCTGCTGAGGATGTTGGCTCAATGTGAAGATGTAAACCTGCAGCTCAGTGTTGAGGTCACAGAGCTGCAAACAAAGCTGGTCAGGTGAAAGAGCAGCTGATGGGTTTCCTTTTAATTATTGAACTTCACAAAAAAGCAATTATATTTACTGAATTTATCATTTTAATTGACTTATTCTTAGAACCTAATAGGTTCTATGTTGCAAAGTTTTATTTATTTTCTAATACATTTGACTAAACCACTATGCCATAAATAATGGGGGATTTTGGATATGAGTTATAGGTGTGTTATAGGTGTGTGCAATGCTCTGTGCGTTGGTGTGTGTGATTTCAGTGTTCAGCGTTCAGCCATCAGAGCTCGATCCCTGACAGAAGAACTGGAGGAGACTCATCAGATGTTAAAAGAGGCTCAGGAAAGAGTCAGTCGCACTCAGGGGAGCTTCACAGAACTGGTATTTCAAATGTTCAGCAGCTCTAAACAGAAACATCAAAGTGATCAAACTCCTCTTTACGTTTCTTTGGCCAACTTTTACATGTGACTCTTTTTTTTTATCAGACCAGAGAAGTTAAACATCTAAAGATTTATATTAAAGAACTTGAAGACAAGGTGATGATCATCTGTTATAACATCATATTTAACCTTTAAACAAACAATAGTAGTAACTTTACATGATAAAACCTTTGTTACACAGAATGAAAAACTCTCCTTTGAAAGCTCCCGTGCTGAAGACAATCTCAACAAACTGAGGAAGGTCAACACTGAGTTGAGGGTACGAGTGAGTTTGTTTCAGTGTTATGAGCTCGTATTTTAAGTTAAATATCTAAATGTGAATTTTCACAGGCTGAACATGAAGAAACTCTGCTTATGTTGGTGCTGAGAGAGAAAGAAACAATAAAGGTGGGTCTTTTCGTAGTTGAGTGGAAGAGTTTATGTTCAGAGATTGTTTTGGGGTTTTAATTTCACTTCTTGTGATTCAGAAAGACATTTTTTTGGAGAAAATGAAGAACTTTCATATGGAGAGTCACACAATGATAGAGGTACATTTGACATAAAAAACTAATCATCGCAGCTTTTAAAGAATCCTAAAGACTGATTTGTAATATTTAGCTGTTTTTTCCAGCCCACTCACTGTGTTTTGCTGTTGCAGGAACTGCAGTCGGAGTTAATGAGGTTACAGGAACATTCCCACCAAATTCTTTTGAGGTAGTTTTAAGGAAAGGCACCTCTGGGGCGCTACGTGTATAATAAAATATTAAAAAATGTTACTCACACATTTTCATTACTAAGCTCACTGCTGTTACATTTAGCTAATTTTTACTAAATATTAAGCGGATTAAGATAATGGATGGGTGGATTTGCTGTTGATGCACAACATTTGTTATGTCATCATCCTGCAACAAAAGCAGCGCTAACGCTGCTAATGCTGCTAATGCTGATAACGCTGCTAACTCTGGCCGTTAAGAACTTTCAGCTGTGGCCTGTGTCTGAGCTGCACTTCAAACAGCCAGACCACAAATACCATCTATATTGTTTTCAATGAATATATTTTAAATTTCAAATTTAAATGCCATCTTTAGCATCGGCGAGTGCCTTTGTCGCAGGATGATGACATCACAACAAAAGCTGCGCACCAACAGCAAAAGGCTGTGTTCCATTCCAAAATTCTTAAACATAAGGTTTATTATTTAGCTTCAACGTTTACAATTTACCTTTTGCATTTAGATTTACACATTTAGATTAAGGATCTAACATTTACATATAACATGTAAATTTAATATTTACTTGCCACCTGTCCAGGGTGTACCCCCGGTGTACTCCGCCCATTCAACAGGGGCTGCTGGATATGGGGACCAGAGACCCCCATGACCCTAAAAGAAAGAAGCAGGTAAAAGATTATGGGTGGATGGATTTAGTAAAAAAAATTGCAAAATATAAGAACAGTGAGCTAATAACAATAAAATCTTAATGGAAATTTGTTAACTACACTCTTGTTGCTTACACTCAGAAAGTGAGCTAAATAAAGAAAATGTGTTTGTTACATTTTTTTTAACATTTTATTCTACACTTGGCGCTCCATAGTTTTGATGTGATGTTGTTCAAATCTTTGGGTTTGTTGGATTTATCTTTCTTTTTCTTGGGTAGGATTAGTTATGTTACTTCCTGTCTTGTTTTAGGAATCATTGTTCTGCTTCATTTGCGTTAGTTTGCCTTCCTGTGTATTTTCTTTAGATATTGTTTTCTTTTTCTACAGTATGTCACACACCGACTTTAAATAAACTGTGTTAGCATCAACCACTCCTTACATTGTTTTGCATTTGACTTTTTTATATTAGTTTCAGTCATGTAAACAGAAACAATTCTATTGAAGCCCTAAGGTGTAAACAAATTCACACATACAAAAAGCACCACTTTAATCACACACGTATTTGAACAGAATTTACACAAAAACAAAACTTTTAATACAAAACTGTGTGTTGAACTGTTACATGTTTGTAATAAAGCAAAGAACTTGAAGGAAATTAAACTGCAAAAGTCACTTGAGTCAGCGCAAAAAATATTTTTAAACTGCATAAATACTTGTTGACAGGGATGTAATAACTATCCTGCTGAAATCTGACAGGTACGGTAGACGTTTTGTCAGTCCTCAGAGTCTCTGCAGTTCAACGCCTCCATCAAACGGCTGCTCTTTGCAGAGGGAGATGCAGGATGTTCCTCAGGTTAGTACTCTTTGCTGTCTTTTCATGGTACCTTTCATTTTACTGTCTCCATGTGACTGACGTTTGTTTGTTTTTTTCCCCTGCAGCAGCATCAGAAAGCACTGGAGAAGCAAAGTGTGCAATCCTTTCACAAGCACATAGACGAAGTTCAGATTCAGAGAATCAAGAGCAAAGAAGAAACTCATCATCTGCACAGCAATCGTCTCGAGAGGGTGAGGAGGCTGTGCATTAAAGGGACGGGGATTACAGTGAAACTGACCTGTTGTGTTTCATACGCAGGACTTTTCTGCTGTTCGGCAGAGGCCTTTTCACCAGCAACAGACAACCATCAAACATCAGCTTCCTCATGTGTATGTGAGCGTTTCTCTCTCTTTCTCCTGTTATGGTAAGAGAACTGGTACAGTCCAGGTTAGCCTCTCTTCTCAGAAGCAAAGCTAATAAAAATGGTGTCAGGCTTTGACAGTATATTTATGACCACTTCCATTAGGAGTTACTATCTTCTTTGAGGGAAACTCTTTCAGGGATAAGTGCACTTTTAGGACGCCTTGGTAGCTACGTAATAGCGTGTAAAAGAGGTGTTTATAAAGCTGTGGTTGTGGTTTCAGGCAACAGGAGCTGAAGCTGCGCGAGTTTGTTTGGGAGGAGAAAGAGGAGAAGGTGGAAGAGCAGCAGACGGGGAACAATCAAAGCCAAACTGGAAGTCAGAATCAAAGCCAGGAGGCCAAGAAGGTGGCAGTTTTGAACTGGTGGAGAGGCCACAGTGTGGAAGAGGCAAAGACCAGCAAGAAAAACACAAACCTGTTGCAGGAGCTTTCTGAGAACCAAGCGAAGCAAGAAGAGGATGCCACCAGTGATATGAGAAAGCAGGTTTGTCACCTGCAAGCCGCTTTAGGATCTGGACAGAAATGTGCAGAACAAAAACCCACACGTGGTGTCCCTCACAGCAAAACGAGCAATGACTCGGACAGACAGGAAGCAGACACAGCCGTGGAGAAGGCAGTGAAGGACCAGGGAGATGCAGCTGTGCTTTCAGAGCCTGAGAAGATCACGTCTGCAGAGCAGGAACAAACCCAGGAGCAGGTGACCGCAGACGGGCTCCTGGGGACCATCGGGAGGATCGAGGGGATGGTCAGCAGCGCCCTCGAGACGGCCGAGCTGGTGAGGCAGAGCGAGCAGAGGGTGAGCCAGGTGACCCAGAGGATGGAGGACATTACTCAGAGGGTGGAGGAGACTGCGGGCCGAGCAGCCAACTCTGAGGAGCAGCTGGACCCTCAGGAGTCCACAGTCAGGGAGAAAACCTCACCCCAGGTCTGTTTCTGTAAGAAACTGCTAAACGGTTTGCATTAAAGTGACAAATTTATTCATTTTATTCACTAATAAAATAATAAACATGTCATGGATGTCCAGAAAAATGTGGTTAGTATTTAAAATTCTCCATTTGGAAACTTTTTACAAATTTGAGGATAGAGAAGTGGTCTTTGTTCTGAATCTTCTCAGATCCTTTCCAAAAGTGTTTTGGCCATGATAATAATACTCTGATTAGATTATAGACAAAAAGTACTACTTATGCAGCACAAAGTCTATATTAAAATTCTGTATAGTGCCATATAAATTGCTTAAATAAGGTTCAAATGTGTTATGTCACTGAGGATCATTTACCAATATGGAAATATTTAAATAATCTCTGAGCTCAGAAAAAAGTAAATACAGTAAATTTGATTCATGAAATTTCATCAAAATGTAATGATTGTTAAAATGTTTTTATATAGTTTTGTAAATTACTATTGTTTGAATATATTCTTGGGAAAACCAGAGCAGATATGAGATTTTTTTCTTCTTCCTGCTGCCTTTTATTTGACTTAATTTGTATATTTTTTTCTTCTATTGTACATAGTTATTTTGTTACCTCCGCCAAGGGAGGAGATAATGTTTTCAGTCGCGTATGTCTGTCTGTCTGTCTGTCTGTCTGTCTGTCTGTCTGTC
>JAUBOC010000043.1:7460785-7475360 GCA_032275365.1 Anablepsoides cearensis | reverse complement strand
TCAAAACAAGATCAAATAGATTTTTTTGGCTGGATATAAGATTTTAAAACTTGGTTAGAAAGACATTTTTTGCAGTGAAAACAATGATTCCTAAACTTTTCAGCTTCTGGTCCACAAAATAACAATAGCAGAGGCCCGTGCCCCTTTTGGGTGATAAACATTGGTATGAGATAAACAAGGTCATAACAACATTTAGGCACTTCGATAAATGCATTGTGCTGCCCGGGCATTGCGTCAGAGTTACCAGGTGAGTTTCAGTCACTTGTTTTTGCCTAGACCCCATTTTAAAATCTAAATGTTTTATCTAGTTTGTTTTCTGTTTTGGTTTGAGAAATTAAGAAATGTTGGCATGCTATTTGTCTGAGGGGCTCAGCTATGTTTTTATGCAGAATTTGCTTCCTAATTCTCAACTTTGATGACCTGTAAATCCTGAATGGGTGGTCTGATGTATAAAAACTAAACTGTTTTGAAATTGCTGCATAGAGCCTTTTAAGTAGCCTAAAAAGTGGAAAAACAGCTATAAAATAACTCGAAGTGCCTATATTATTTATTTTGCTATTTTTATTCATTTTTAAGTACACTAACTTCACTCTTTTGTAACAACTATGGCAAAAAAATGTTAATTTTTAAACATTTTTTTAAACATTTATGTAAAAACACCACTGCCACACATGCAGTTCATGGTTTGTTTTTTTTACAGCAAGTTTTCTAAGTTTGCTTAAGTCTGACAATATTTCTCCACCAGACTGTTACAACGTTATCTCACACATTTCCTCATGCACTTGTGCAAAAAAAAAAGGGGAGCGCTCAACTTGAGGCCCTGGAGGCAGCCAGGTGAAAGTAGATAAATAAGTTGTTGTCTGAACAAAAACAAACTTAAGGTGCTGCAGATTTAGAAATCCTGAAATACACAATGAGCTGTTGTGTAATGCAAAGACTAACCATGACATGAAGAAAGCCAAACAAAGACTGAGCTGACAGAGCTGCTGCTGAAATCCAGAGATGTTACATGAACTGAAGGCGGTAATGAGCTGCAGAGGGCAGGTGTGATCATTAGAAAAGTAGGACCTGTTGGGAGCAGTAAATAAAGCTTAACTGAGGCCAAGCAGGCAAGCAAACAAAACAAGAATACAGAACATAAAATAAAAAAATATATATATGAAAGAAAAGTATTGTAAAGAAGAATAAACGGTCTTGTTGTGCAGTGATTGTGTTGTACAACTTCTTACATCACCCCAGCAGACCTGGATCTGACGGTGTGGCCTCGAGCAACAGGTGGCCCACAGATTTAACCTCACAGTAGTTGAGATTAGGAGGCTAATCCTCTCAGCTGAGCTTTTACAGATGACTTTACGCATCTTACTCAGTCCCGGACCTGTATCATTTTGATTGACAACAGTTTTGTCACATTTATTATTATTTCCTCTCCTTCCTTCAGTGGTGATCTAACCATGTTTGAGTGAGCAGATCAACAGACCATGTGAGTATCTGAGTATATTCATGTTCACATCAGATTTAGTTCCTTTTCATTTTTCATTCTGTCAATGAAGGTTTTGTAGTTATTATAACCTGAGGTCAACTTCCAAACAGAAAGGGTTTATTCTAGAGAAAAGCAAATAGCAGACCTGCATCCTACAGAGGACTATAAGTCCTGGAATGTGGGTATTATTTTTTACACTTTGACCCAGACTGAGCGGTTTATTGATGCACATCGGTGGCGTCACCAGCTGATTGGCTTACTGAAGGAGTGACAGCTTCACGTAATTAGACTGTTCATTGAGAACATCCATTCATGCTGTTCTTAGATGGAATTTATTTCGGTGACCACCCCAGTTTGCTTCATTTTCAGCTTAGAACTTTTGTCCTGAAAATAAAAAAATATATACAAATAACTTAATCCCTGTGATGGACTTGCAACCTGTCGAGGGGGTATAACCCCGCCCCTCCCACAGCGACTGCTGAAGGTGGGCATCAGTGACCCCAAATGACCCTGAAAGGAAGAAAGATAATAAATTTAAAAGATAATAAACGGATGGAGATAATCCACCACTAGATGGCAGTGTTGCTTTAGTTACATCACTATAATGAAGTCATTTGTGACAAACACTAAAAGCTGAGGTGATTAAATGTTCTCCTAGTTTATGTTTTTACACAAAAAACGATTAATCCCTAAAAGATACACATATTTGATTAAAATAACACTAAGAGTTGCGATGCAAATGCAAATAAATAAATAAATAAATAAATAAATAAATAATGCAAAGGATAAAATTTGAAACAAATATAGAAGTGTTTCTCTATTAAAGTTTTATATACATTTCTGCTAAATAAAATAAATTAATTGATTCTGCATTAGAATAAGAAATCAGTTTAGTTCAAAAATAAACTTTGACAATCACTGATTCATCTGGATTCTGAAGCCTTGCAGATTTTGATTATTGTATCTGGCTGTAAATCTGAAAATCTTACATTTAACAAATAATTCTCACCTGCAACAGATTTTTATTTCAAGAACTGAAGTGAATAATTTACTTAATAAATCATAAAGATTAATAAATCTGTTTTTATTCACCCTCTCTAGATGGCGACAGAGATCAAATAGTTACAGCTTTGACCCTTTAGTTTGTTCAGTTTGGCCTCCTCACATCATACAGACTGGTTTTTACCAGCTAACAGCTCCCCAGCAGGGTTTTCCTATTACCTGATGATTTTTCAGGTAACGTACATCGCTGCGAGCCTTTATACAAGCTGAAGTTAAAGAGAATGTTATTCAGTAAACCATTAAAACGAAGGGCTTCCTGTGTGTTTGAGAACAAGAGTGCAGTCGGTTTGTGCTTATGAGAAAAGCTAATTATGAGGAAACATTAAATAAGTATCTTGCTGTTTAAACAGCATCCTGCACATTCCTCTTATAGTCTATTAAAACTTGTAGGTTTGGGTGATGGAGGGAATATCTCACTGCGACTGCTGGGTTTGGATGGTGAATTTTCCAAAAAAGAAAAAAAATATGTGTAGTACATGAACTTTTCCATCTGTGATGCTCTCACAGGAATGTTAGACCGGAACCCCCCCACGTAGGTCTTCATGTGTCCCAACCACGCAGCATTGGATACAGATGGAGCTAAATCTTCAGCCTCCTCTGATGGCTTTAGGGCTGCTCAGCGCTGAGGGCGGGGGCGAGCCAACAAATGTGAGCTGAACCTATCAGGAATGTGCCATTCTCTGCTCCCCGTCTGCCCTTCTCGCAAGATGGAGGTTGGGGGTCATAACTGGGGAGGGGTGTCGTTAGACAAGGGCTGTAATGAGAACCTGACCGGATTCTTAAAGTGTTGCCCAATGATCTGAAAATGTCACCTTTTAATATAGAATAAAACAAATCAGAACAAGCTCTGGATCTTTGATGCAAAAGGTTTATTTGACATTATTGCATTGACACAAATAAAATAACACATTTACAAATATAAAATAACATAATTATATATATAAAAAAACATTTCCAATGACCACAGTTTGAAAAGGAATAATGACAATAGCTACAATGCCCATATATATAATTTTTCCTGTACAAAAATAGCTTTATCTGCATAAGTACTTAACTGTAACTTCTATATAATATTTAAATAAAATAATTCATATATACACATATCTATAATATATATATATATATAAAAAATATTAGATTGCACATGCTTTTTTTTTGTACAGACATTAACATTTTCAAGTATATTTCAATCCATTATGGACCGGCACATAAAGCTCACAGAATCGAAGGCATTTTTCCTTATACAGTGTCCAAAACCCGACATCAACTGAGTGTCGGAGCTCTGTTGCCTATTTGGCAGAGTGATGATGTGTTTTCCTGATGATTCATTTGATTTAAGTCCAAAAAGACAAAAGTGCAAACAGTTTGATGGAACGTGGTGATATAATCCTTCGAGGATAGCACTTATGAGAGTCTTGGCCTTGAGGAATAGGTGTGTAAAGTGTATTAGTAGAAAGTTCCCTTTCAAAGCCAGAGGATGTGTTCATTTCTGACAGGTATGTGCACTCCTCCTTACAGCACCTGTAGTCCACTCCACACTGTGCCATCCAGTGTCTTTAAGCCAGCTGCGGGTTCTGCGCAGCCTCTTGGTTGCAGGGATCAGCCCTGCAGAGAGACTCGGCTGCAGCCAGTTCAGCTCTGACTCAGCCCCTCATGCCTGGAACAAATGTGCTGGAGTATGCTTGGCAAGAGTCTGAGGTTTGAGGCATTTTAGAATTCAGGAAAGGAGCACAGAGGACAACACAAGCTCGGGGAGAGCGCCTCCCTCCGCCTTTTTTTTCCCCCCCCCCCCCCCCCCCAACTCCCACTTTCAGACTCCCTTCTCATGTCCTTCTGAGGAGAGCCTCCAGCTTGTGAACCTGGGAGTTATTCGTGCTCCACACGGGTCTCAGCCTGCCCTTCTCCAGCCTCAGCGTGACGCGCCGCTCTGGGAGAGACCGACGCCTCCGGCCGTATCCATTGGGGCTCATCTTGGCAGCGGGGGCGTTGCCGGTCTTCCCCTTGATGTCGAGCTCGTGCAAGCGGTGTGCCAGGTCGTGATACGCGCAGGTGCCCAGCAAGCAGCCCTGCCTTCCGGAGTTTTTAGACCTCTTGGTTCGGATGTTGATGTCAGTGCTGGAGGACAAAGGAAAAGGTCATTAATTGATCCGTCCATCCATGAGCTGATTATATGCATGAAATCCTTTATGTTTTAACCATAGTACAGGTTGATCAAGTTCTGTTTTTCTTACCTGGAATGTGGCAGCAGTGTATCCCTGATATCCTCTGGTCTGATGAAGGGCTCAGACTCTCTCTTCTCTACTGATACACTTTCAAGATCCCGTCTCGTTCTGCTCCCCAGCCATATGCTTAGTCTGCAAGGAGGGGAAAAAAACTGTTAGTCTTAGAGCAATGATTCAACAAACATGGTATCCAAATCAAACATTTTCTTTAATACAATAACGTCTTTGCAGTCGGCTCACCTTTTTTTCAACTCAGGTTTCCCTTTAAGCTCCATACAGTGTGCTACTGAAGCCAGCAGACAGCAGCAGAGAAAGGAGTGGATGATGGTTTTCATCTTGGCTCCTGGAGAGAAAACAGGTTCATTAGTTAATTAGTGACTCCAGAAATCAATGATTAGCCTCACAAATTTCCATAGTGCTCCCCGTTGCATGTAAAGCTCCCCTCGTGCAGTATTCCCACGCGCACCTCTCTTACACAAGAGTCCAAAAGCCAAATCATTCGCACACATCATTCATTTATTTAAAAAGAAAAAGTGAAGATAGGGTCAGAAATTTGTCGGTTAAGTAAACCTGCAACCATGCTTTTGGGCCCCTAGCCAGTAATGTGAAGGACAGTCTGCCAACGGGAGCTTAAAATAGACTCAGCAGAAGTCTAGTAAAACTTGTTATTCAGAACAATTTCCACTGCAGCAAAGAAATAAGAAGTGATGCACGGCTTCTGTTGGATGCCGTAACCTTAAAGTCAGCCGGTTCCCTTCCCACACACACACACATAACAAGAGCTGAACTGCTTATATAACTAGACAGATAACCTGCGCTTGTCTCTAAACTTGTGCCTTGACCTCAAAAGAAGAGAAAAAAGAAAGAAAAAGCAAGGAAAAGGCAAGGATAAAGCCATCAGCTTGGAGAAAAAGTCAAACAGTTCTTTAAAAGCAAAGTGCACATACCTGATTTTCAGTTCAGTCCAATGATAAAGCTCTTCTTCCAAAAGTCAGCTGCGAAAGACAGAAGGAGTACTCCACAGGTTGCTTTGAGTTCACCTCTGGTTCTGCAAGGCAGTTGTGTCACTCTGCTATTAGCTCCTACAGCAGACAGGGAGCCTTTAAATAAAGCACAGGAGGTGGGAGGGGCCCATTGAGTGACACACACAGTCTCATCCTTTCCCCCCACCCCATCCCACCCCACCCCACTCAGCAGCTAGAGCTGCGCTGCTCTTCATGTGGTGCAACAACACTCAGAATAACATAATGAAAAGCAAAAAAACATTTTATTCTGAATAAACGCCACGTTTTCTGCAGAGCACAACATTTTAACATGAACAGTTTTTTTATATAAATGTGTTTATATAAGGACAAAGAAGAGAATTTGTGAAAGTGTTTATCTTAGCTCACTGCTTTATTAGGAACCCAAATAAGCACTAAAGAGCAATTTAAACATTTCTATTGGGATGTTTGAATTCGAAGGTCAGGTATAGTTTTTGTTTATGCTCCTCTCAGTCCGTCTGGATAATTGCTTGGAGGAGTATTTGAGGAATGTTCCCTGCTTTTCAGGGCACTCCCTGACACTGTGAAGTTCCATGTCCGCTCCAAAATACGGACCCTTGAGTAACCCATAGTAAATATGCCCAACAAATATAATATAATATAGAAGTATTTGTTGACACAAGACAAATATTTGGACTCTTTGTGTGATTTATTTTGATATTCGGATGGACGTGAAATGGAATTTTACAATTATAAATTTAATGGGAAGATGAACTAGAGTCAGTCTGAGAGGGATGATCGATGTTTTCAGAGACATTTTTTTAAACCAGCTGACTAATTAATGACTTAATAATGTGAATTTTCTTTTTTTGCCTTTGGACTGCATCAAGAATTTACCAGATGTCTGTAGAAGAGTCGTTTAACTTTCCTGTATGTCTTTAGCCTGCATGAAGCATGTTTTACACAACCGCAACAGAAGGTGTCACGGAAAGTAAAATATTTCAAATCAGAGCAATTCTGGATATTAAAAACCTCAAGTATCTGAAATAAAATAAAAAAAAAGTGACAGTTTTTAGTCACAGACTTTGTCAACCGGGATAATTACTAAGCCTGAGCTCTGTTAGGAAAGTTTGTACAGTCTGTGCTGGTAAATTAAAATCTTACAACTTACAGTTGGATTATGAAATGATGTTAAAAAAAAAGAAAGAAAGGAAAAAGCCACACGCAGAAAATTCCAGAGAACAAATTTCCACAAAACGTGGTGCAAGAAGTAAAACTTTCAGTTTTGATTCTCGTTTCACTTTCATTGACTGGAACGAAAAGCTAAAAAAAAAAATCTGATTTGCTTAACGACTGACATTCAGCTGTGACATATCACCCCCCCCCCCCACACACACACACACATCCACCCCCCTTCCCTCATTGTTCATATCTTATTATAAAAAAACCCTTCTGAGTTTATTTATATCCCATGCGACCTCATTCCAAGGGTGGTGTCATATTTTAAGCTCGAATAAATGGCAAACACATGGGATGTAAACTAGAAAATCTTTTGTAAGCACTTTGTAATGATAATTGACTCCAGCAGCTCAACTAATCCCCTCACCAGAGTTTCTAACAAGAGATGGTGCAATTTGTGACAACAAAATTCTTCCTGTTGCTTTTTGGCTCCTTATATAGCAATCATTTTCCCTTCCTCTGCGAAGCCGCTGTCTGAGGGTGACTGACAGCTTTTGTACCACCTTCCAGCCTGCTTTGTGTCTGAACAAGTTCCTCGGGCAGAACATGATGTCGAGCGCCACAAAGAGGAGGCTGATTCATGAATATTGTAAATCGTGATGAAGCGAGAAATGTCGTTACACATAATTCCTGACATTTTTCTATAAAGACGAACACAATAATTAAGCAGGTTGTCTCGGTTTCTGTGACTTCACCTCTTTCTCCACCTGTTTTTATTTTACTAGTAAATGAAAGCGATGCTGTTTATAGGACATTAGAAAGACACTGACGATGAACTTTACAAACAAGGAAATTGCTTGCTGTGTTCCTGTTATTGTTGAGGGCGAACAGGGTTTGTGTTTTTGTCTCTCCCACATTCACCACGTGCTGTTCTATGTGACGACTTTTCCTGTTTTCAATAATATTTGATATTTTGCTCTAACCAGTTTGTCCCGCCTCCCACACTTTAAATCAAACCACAGGCATGCCAAATCTAATAAACAAAGTCTGTGTTAATAATAGAATCTAATAGGTGTTTGCCACAAAATTATACAATAACAAACACATTTGGTTTTAAAAAAGATGCAGTCAACAGAGTCAAAACTCTGTTAGTTTGGTTTGAAATGACAAATGTTTTTCAAACTCTGACTTATTCTGATTTTACTTTTCATACACATATATGTAATTTAATATGCAAAAGATTTATTTAATCTCCTAGACCAGAAATGGGTGACATTTTGCTTCCAGATTTTGCTAAATCTTGTGCTGTGTTCCAGTTTTGCTCTGAGGCTGGAATTACGGATTTCTGAGTGGAAGATATTAACTGGAATGCCTCCCTAATGTCATAATTTTGAGTCGGGAAGACGATGCAACACGACCAACCACACGTTTTTATCAAGTGAGTGAAACTTACTTTTACGGTTTTTATCAGTTCGGTTTACTTAACATTATGTCAGTCATACTTGTAGTACTTTATAGCGATTATTAGGTGATGTGTTTCAATGCTGTTTGCACACTCAAAATGCAGCATGGTGTTATTCTTGTGTTATTGATGCATTATTCCGTCAGAGCAAGAAATAGAAATGTTTTTTTTCCGACGTTCTGACGAGCTGGAAACTGGGAGGCTTTCATCTTGGAAGTGAAGTCAGTTTGACTTCACAATTTTAGGTTCCACTGCAACGCAGAATAAGTGTATATTTATGCTCAGATTTGATGAGTAAATGCAAATAAAAATACATTTGTTGGGTTGAAACCGTAAACTGACCCATCTTGCAGAAGTTTTGCTGAGTTCTGTCTTTATGGCACTCCACCGCCCTGCTTGATCCACAATATTTATTTTTTTTACAGTTGCCTTACTTTTTTTCCCTAGGTTTTCAGATAAATTGAATTCAGCAATTACTTTGTTTACATTTAGTGTGTACCTGCATTTTAGAATTGCATTTCAATAAACCTGGAAGTACTCTTTTAAAATCTTACATTTTTTAATGACTGATTGCATAATTAGTGACTCTCTTTGATTAGAAGACAGTGATTTGCAGTGACTTAATTAAAACTTGTTTTTATTTGTGGATAGGGACAGCCAGGCCAGAAGAATGATGTCCAGGGGCCACTTCTGGCCCTCGGTCCGTATTTTTCCCACGCATGCCACTGACAGTATCGATTCGAGTCTTCACAGCAAATAGAACTGCGTTAAGCAGAAATCACAGCTCCTGCTCTCACTAATTACAGAAACGCTGTGATATTTTCGCGTGGCGGCTGTACGCTTGTTTGGCTGTTGTGGACTTTTAAAGAATGCTTTTCGGGGGTCTAAAAGGAGGCTGTGTTGTGGATACAGAGCTGTATTTGTAAACCGAAGGGCCCACGCCCATGGATGTATCCCGCTCCCCGCACGCAAGCGCAGTGACACTCCTTCTGTCAAACATGGCTGTTCTCTGGAAGAAGGAAAAATGCTGAATTGTGTTGGCATACCTCGGGAAAGGCAGCAGACATGGCGAGATTGGCTGACTATTTTATGGTGGTTGGATACGACCAGGAGAAAGCCGGTAAGTGTTAGTTCGTGGCGGCCGAGCTGGGGGCGGTCAGTGTTTGCTGCTGTTGATGCTAGCAGCTTTAGCTTTAGCGGTTAGCCATTCGGCTAATATCAGGCGAGACTGGAAACACTTTTGTTTTCTCCCACTAACCGCCCAGATGTTGTACACCATCCAGAGGAGGGGGGTGTATTCATATATCGAGCACACGCTTTGTGTTAAAGTCAGCTGTGGGTGTTTACTGAGCGGTTTTGTGATATTTAACATGAAACATTTCTTTCTGTGGATTTAAAAATCTGTCACATCCTGTCCGTGTTGATCATTTTCCCGTGCTCCAAAACAGCTAACGGGACGCGCTTATACTCTGCTCACGTTTGATCCTATATGTTCAAATTTGAAATATTGATCTATTGATTCAAGTAATATAATTATAAATGTTTTGCTTTGAGTTTTTTTGGTTGCGTAATGTGTGTGGCGATGGTTTTGGATTGTGTGGCTGCAGTGCATGCGCCCAGATCCGGGTCTATTTTTACGCGCAGCAGCCCCACACACTCCTCTCGCAGTCACTTTTTTTTACTGTGTGTTGTGTTTATTTTTCTCTCGGTGAGTGTCCAACTTCATCTCGATGGGCGTAACAGTTTTACAGCTGCGACGAAAAGCAATCTTCTTCCTCCTCCTCTTCCTCCCCACACTGTTGTTCTGCAGTGGGACAGGAAGCCCCTCAAGCTTCCACTTTACATGTTGCACCTCAGATCCAGCCTCGCATTCCTTTCATCCAAGACAGGAAACAGCTTTGCACACATGTCCAATCACTCCTAGATGAAAACATGAAAACTGTTTTGGGGATGTTTGATAAATATCTCTTTGCATCTTTGCAATTTATAGGATGCAGCATCAATTTGGCGTGATAAATAGCCTGGTAAAAAGGGTATATAAAATAAATACATAGATTAAAGGCCCAGTTTGCCTTGAAAGAAAGCATATTACCTCCCGCTTATTATAGCAGAGTACTAAGATTGTCTTGAGGACATATAATGCAAAATAAAATAAAAATTTAGCCATAAAATGCATTTTGTTGTGTACTTGTCTCTAAGTGCAGAATAGTTTATTTCTCCCGGTGCTGCAAAGATATCTTAATATTCTGTTAGGCTCATATTTTATAATTCATTCATTTTTTTCTATTGTGACAAAATGAATAAGGTTTGGACTTCCCAACTAACCAATCTGGTCATCTTCATTCTCCTCTGGCTCCAACATGGTCCTTGTTGACATCTTTTAATTCATTTGTAAATAAAAAGTTTATATACTTGTAAACCCCTCTATCAAACTAGAAAGCTGGAGGGGGGCGGGGCATGAAGTGCATTCTTTGGATTTAAAGAGACAGCCTCAACTAGTTGATCTGAGCTGAGACACACCTCAGAAAAATGGTGAAAGAGGGGTTTGTGGAGTTACAATAAGGAGGGATTCAGCTGAATGAAATGTGAAAAAAATGATTAAAAAAACATGAAATGTCTCTTTTAATGACACTTGGCTATGGCAGCCATCTTGATTTGGGTTGGCTCCAAAAAATAATCAGTATTAGATGCACATCCAATGATTACGTTCTGCAGATTTGATTAAATTTGTCCAGTGGTTCATGGGATATTTTGGTTATGGAGAGGCGCAGACATGCAGACATGGGCAAAAGCTTTCCTGCCTTCCTTCACCGTCCAGCGTCGGACAATTAAAAACATTCTGCTGCAAGTGACCATATTAAAGATCTTAGTCTCTTTTTGTGGCGTCCATCCAACACCAAGTGTGTCAAAGAGGAGCCAGAGCAGCTGAATCCTCTTATTCACTAACACATGCTACACACGATACGTAAACGGTGTCGTTCATTAGTGCTGTGGCTCCCAGCACTAACTGGCAAATTTATTTATTTAATTTTTTTTGTTTTTTTTGCTCAAGGAATGAAATGTTCCTGGCATCACCAGAGAAGTCTGAACAGATTCTCGTCCAGACCGCTCATGGATTAGACCAGGATATTGATTATTTGCTCTGCAGATGATGAAGATGCCTGTAAAAGGAATTTTCTAAATTTCTGTCGTCATGGGTTGTGATTGATCACGGTGCTCCGACCGACGGGCTTATGTCTCATCTGAAAAGCCTCTCAGCAGGATAAAAACAACCTGCTCATTGCAACTTTAACAGATTGATGTTATTATAGTTTGTTGAACCTAAGCGTATTAGTGGTTGCTATGAGCTGCATGTCTTCAAACATGTTGTCCATGCAGTTGTGCAAAGTTATTCACATTTGGATGTCTAGACCTCTGTCTTGCTCGTTAACTCAAACCAGGAATCCCTACTTGACTCATCACCGAGCCTCCTGCTCTGTTCTGGCTCTTGCTCCAGTGGCCTGACCCACTTCTTATTGTTAGATTACTATGGATGGATCAGTTGGAAATAATACCAAGCGTGCAATCTGTTCGGCGTCGCCACAGTCTGAGGAAGCAGTTCACACTTTCTGTGATGAGGTGGCTTCCCTCCAGGTGACAGAGGATGCCGTGGAGGCAAGAATAAAAGCAGGAAATTTGATTTGAATTAGTGAGGATAGCCATTAAATTAAAATATGGTACTAATACTTTATTCTAACTAAGTTCTGTCTAAATTTCCTTAAAATTACTTGACCCATTTTCATTTCTTCTTTTTTTTTTGTCCTTAGGAGAATAAATACCTTTTAACTATGAGATGTGCATTTTTTTTCTCATTTTTTAGTTTTCAAAACACAGGTTATGTGTCTCCTGTAACTTTTGTGATATTTGAATTGGGAGACAAAAACATAACCTGTTTGAAAGAAATGAAAAAATACATGCAAAAAAAGATTAACCTGAACCATATGAGATGCGGTATGAGAGTTTATGCCAGTAGTTCTTCAGATTTATTAAAATTATGAAATGCAGGTCCGCTCTCAGTGTAAACAAAGTGCTTGGCTGAACTTGCAGAAAACCATGTCAAAGTTTGAGCCACGTCCAACATGCATGTCTACTGTTCGGTAAAGAAATACGGCGTAATCGGACAAGCATGGCATTGAGGAGAAGACGTTCATGTGAAAATAAAAAAAGTGGATCTTCTATAAACTAAAAAGATGACAACACATTTCAGTCTGTATTTGAATAGCGATAGTACGTAGTGCACCTGAACAAACTTAGTTTTGTTTTCTAGAAAAACAGGTCAAACACACCTTGTTTTTAAGTGCTGTTTCATTTTCGATAGGCTTTTAAAACAATCTATCAACAAACTGAGCGTGCCAACACATCAAAATTGTTTGACTTCTTCATCCCTAACAGTTCTCCAATGGACGTCACCAGTTTTGTCCTCCTTTCAGTAACTTTGTCTGTTTCTGTAGGTAAACAAGCACACCTGGTTGGTTCAAAAACCTTGCTTAGAAAATAAAAATGTGCAGATCTTTCTTTTTTTTTTTTGAACTGATCTTTATGACGTCGTTAGGAGGACCAGACTGAAGTGATTTAAAAGAAACATAGACGTAAAAGAGGGGAGGGGATACGTCTCAAATTTACAGTTTATTGTTGAGGCTTAAACATATTGCTTAAACAGTTTGTTATTTAAAGGCTTCAAATATGTGAAAGTGAAATGCATGAGGTGAGCATGTTAACAGGCAGCATGACCTGTGAGGTAGATTCCTCAGCATGAAACCAGACCAGAATGCTTCCCAGGGGGCCAATGTCATGATCCACAAACCATAAACCTTGGAATTATGTTCAGGAACAATGTAGGAATGTGAAAACACCGACGCTGACGGATGGATTCTATACAGAACCCACATTCTGTACTTCCCATTTTGCTGTAGGGTGCTGTTCTCTTTATTGGCACAGCCGTATTCATCGTTTGGCATGTTGTTCATTATAAATTGCAATTTCACAAGTAAAAAAATAAATAAATAAAATTCTGACCAGCTGTTTTTCTTGCACAGTTTATTTAATGGATGTTACCACATTTTGTCGAATCAAACAGCTTTAGGAATGAGTTTTCCAGACACTCTCTGTGCAATTCTTTTTTTGCAATGTGTGACTTTATGGCCCGGATCTTCTGGTCTAGATTTGGGGATTTGCTGTTATATCACAGATTGGCAAAAATAATAATAATTAAAAAAAAAATCCAAAAGGCAAAATACTTCCATCTGCTGCTATCTAATAACCTGATTGTGTCGGATGGGGGGTTGTTATTAATGAATGCCTTTTAAACATTCTTGTAATAGCTGGACAAGGATAAGTTCATTCCAAGTTTTGCACGCCATACCTTTAATGAATTGACTTTTTGTTCAAACTTCTCAAAGGATGTTTGTTTGTTTTTTCTTCGGGCCGTCTTGGCACACCCACAAGGAAAGTTCCTTGACAATAACGCAACCTTTTCTTAAACAGAAAGTTCATGGTTTGCGCTTTTGTCTGCCGCTTGCTCACAGTATTGTAACTTGCTGCAAACCCTACAAAAACATGGTAATTATGTGGGTGCTTCTGTGGTTTTTCCCAGTGTCAGACTCTTTAAACTTGTATGCCTAACTTCATCTTGAGACTATTTCTTATATTTAATTGTAAGCCATTAAGTGGTTTTCAAGCTCGTGTTGATCTGCACTGGTGGGGGTCCATAGTTTCATCCACCAGAACTTTTTTATGACTTGAAGTGTTTTGACTTGCAGTTCATTGGCTTCGGCTTGGATTTCTGGAGGTAAAAAAGAATGGTCTGATGATTTCTGCCCTTTAGTTTATCTGCACTTCACACTCTGCAATAAAAAACATATTTTTTATTGCAGCATTTTCAGATTGCGCCATAAAATTGATTTTTCATAGATAAGTTAATGCTTCTTAATTTAAGCTTGGAAATAAAATCACACAGCCCGTAAAGTATTAAACTCTGATAACTTTTTCAGAATTTTACTTGTTGGTTGTTTTATTACGTTTAAATGAAAAACTGTCTTAAGTTCAACACCTATGAAGTAAACTATTGAAAGGTCCGTCCGTCCGTTGTCTTCCGCTTATCCGGGATCGGGTCGCGGGGGCAGCAGCCTAAGCAGAGAGACCCAGACTT
>JAUBOC010000043.1:7434740-7445427 GCA_032275365.1 Anablepsoides cearensis | reverse complement strand
ACCCCCCCCCCCCCCCCCCCCCGCCAAGACCAAATTCCTAGGGGAAACGCTGGAGAGGGCAGCTAACATCTGTTCAAAGTATGTTTGAGTCGTAGAACATTCAAAGAACTTCTACTTAAATTTATATTTTAAATAATATGGTAAATGGACCAACCCAAATTGCTTTTCTCAAAAACAAACTTAAGAATCTCTGCCTGCATTTAAGATAACTAATAAGTTGGTAAATTCATTTAAAACATTTTTTCAACATAATATGAACACATATTTCTTTTTTTTTTGCACAAAACAAAATACAAACTACTGTTTCTTTTTATTTACCGTATTTTTTTAATGTACAATACGATCTCGAGTATAATACAGTCATCATTTTTGAGCTCAAAAAGCATTAAAAATCTAATTACCTGTGTATAATTCTACCCCTCACTTTATGGATGATTTTTAGGGTTAAATTTCTAGTATCATACATGAATAAATACAGTAAGTGTTTTTAATTGTATCACAAAAACGGAAAGCAGTCCAGTTTTATTGATGCAATAAAACGAGACAAAAATCCTTTTTTTATTACTACTTAGAAAATTGCATTTTATTATTGTTTTTTGTTTTTACATTTTAAAAGCCCTTTTATTAACAGTATGGATTGGAAAATATGCTTTTATGGAGCAAACCATATCATTAAAATCAATATAATCCTGACCACATGGCAGGACAATGAAATAGAACTTTATATAAGAAACTCATTCAGAGAATAAAAAGTATCCCACAGCCTGAAATTAAAATGATCATCAGCTGAAGATGATATGTTTGTGTCGGGGCTTGGCTTGTAGTTGAATTTGTGTGTTTGCTTTGGGTGAAGACAGATAGATGCCTTGAAAGTTACGCCCGAGAGGTCAAACACATTCCAAAGCACCACAGAGTTCAGTGTTGAACATGAAGGTCAGTCTATTACATGCACCCTGCAGACAACGTTCCGTCAACAGGCTCATTCCTGCTGTCTCCACTGAAGTCATAATTCCAAGCTGAAAAACAAAATGTCTCTGGAGATATAGGCTCATATCGGTCTTGTTTGATCCTGTGTCAGAGACCAAAGCAATGTGTACTGTAATATGTGTAATATGCACAACATGTGTTAGTTACAGTCTCGATACACGTTACACTGAAAAGTGTATCAAGACTTTTGCCTCTTTAGGAACTTTAACCCTCTTTTCTTTAAATGTATTTTTAAAGGTTATTGAAGCAGGTAATTTGGTGTTGAAATCATTTATCATTAAGTCAATGAATCAATCTAGTAAACTGATGACAAAGGGTTTTATTTTTAAATAAATAGAAATCAGCATGAAACAAGTTTCAAGCTTTACTTTGTGAAAACATTTAATTCAGTTAAGAATAATTGAATGTTTTTGATGAACTGATTGGGAATTTTTTATCTTGACCTCTTAAGTTTATTTCTTTTTCTATTTACTCATTCCGTAAAGACTAGGTCAAATTCCTGTGTGTGTAAAAGGACAAATGACTGATCATTATACTTCTTGTGGCACAGCAATAATTTGGTATAATTTTAGTAACTTTACATATTTACTGGTTAGGTTAAATTTTATTATAATTACCTAGAAATGGTTAGGGGTGTGTGGTTTGGATGTTTTTTTAAGCATCTTGGTCAGAAGTTTGGGATTGATTAGACAGTTGAAATAAATTCTAAAGACATGTTTATGCATAAACCATTATCTGTTGAATACGGTCTCACCTTGAGGATTTATTTTAGGTGTTAATGATTGTAGGTCACATGCCCTCACTTTTTAAAGGTTGTGGTTTTATGTGTCATTGTGAGTCACAGTTAACAGCCTCAATGTCATCACTTGGATTTTCTCTTTCATTAATTGTTTCTTCTGCTAGAAGTAGATTGATTGATCAGTTGGTCGGTTGACTAGACGGGATTTTACCATTTTTACGTAATCAGCACTGTCCATGGCTGAACTTGAAAGGCTCCTCAGTTGGTAGAACAGGGTTTATATGTCTCCTTTGTACCAGTTGAAAAACACGAATTGGTCAACCTTTTATTACTGAAAGTTTACATTTGTATTTGATTGTTTGTTCATGAAGAAACGGGTAAAGAGGGTATTTGCAGAGTGATGGCATAAGCCAGTGGTTCCCAACTTATTTTCCTCTTACTTCCAAGCCAAGCTGACCCCCTCCCAATCCCTCACTGACCCCCCACCTCTTCAAAAGACCTGTTCAAAATTTATCTATCTATCTATTTATTTATTTATTTATTTATTTATTTATTTATTTATTTATTTATTTATTTATTTATTTATTTATTTACTTACTTACTTACTTACTTACTTACTTACTTACTTGTTAATAATCTGTGCATGTGTACTGATAATTCAGGAGTGAAATGCATGAAAAGGACAGTCTGATTGACCAAAAATTTGATTATATGTGGTATTTTAGTCTCTTCCAGTCATAGTTTGTTTTTTTCCCTGTAATTTACTTTTTTTTGCTTTTACTAACATAACCATGTTTCATTTATTAGATTTTTTAAGGCATAGTCATTGTATTGGACGGTCTCATGTAACAAAAAGAGGGATAAAAATGAATTTACCAAAAAGATGACTACATCTCAGGGATTAAAAAAATGAATTTGAACCCCCCTCAGATGTTTTGTCGTAAAGTTAAAAAAAAAACTCTGTTAGGATCCAGCTCTTTTTGTGAAGGAATGTGATCCGCTGTGATCAATTGTAAATAATTGTGTCATTTCACATTTGAGTCTTCTCTCCTGTCTAGAACTTTGGCTTTTTGAACTCCTCCCTTTTCCCCCAAATCCCTGCTGTAATGAGGAACGTTGTTCTCACATCCTGGAAGGATGCTTGAGGTATTTAGAAAATGTGTTATCTGCGGGTGTCTTGTCTTCGGGTGCATATGTTCACTTGGCAGAAATACAAATATAGAGATATTAAGAGGAACCTAAAGACAATATGTTGTTTAGAAATAAAAGAATACTTCAGAACTTGAGGTCAATCTCAATGTTCTGAAAAGAGGACTTGGCCTTTCTGTTGCAAGGAGTCATGTATGTGTCATTGTTCTCCCTGTAAATTGGATAAGCAAATCATGACCAAGCTTAAATGGATCATTCACAATCAGAAGCTTTGTTTAGTCAGGTTTTAGGCTCTGTGCCAAACCACAGAATGCAGCCTAATTGTTTCCCTTTTTAGACTGACTCAAGTGACCATAGCTTGACGTGTCACACAGCACGTCGGTCCCATGGTCTTTGTATGAGAGAAAAACTAAACAGTGCATTCCACACTGAAGGAAACCATTCCAGCCGTGGAGAGAATGGAATCATGTGTTTGTCAGGAAGATCCACAGATGAGTAATCAATGGTTTATGTGCCAGTGAAGCTAAACACATCAGGAAACAAAGCTGGAGCTGTCAAACAGTTAGGAATTTCCATGCTTTAAAAGCTAATCAGGGAAACGGGGAATACACAGGATGAAATTAAGCTCCAGTACACTAGAGACTGCACACACACCAGCTAAAGCTAATTTTGACCACTGCTTTCCATAAAATGGCATTAACAGAGTAAGATGGTGTAATGTCTCTCCTGTAATATTTAACAATAAAATCCTTTATAAGTTGGACTACTAGGAAAAATTTACAAAATGGATTGCTTTTCAGTGTTGCACAATACTAAAACTACCATAGTCACATTATTGAAAAGACATTTAATGTAGCTTTTGATGAGTTGCTTCAGGGAATCCAGTGAATTACATAAATTACTTAGATTTTCTTACAAAACGGTCCCAACCTACATCATTTATACACATTAAACATGTTATCTAACATCTCCTTGCTCTGCAGTTTGTTCCATGCAACAGCTGGACTAGCTGTACAAAGTACCTGTGAGGAGTCTATCCATTAGAGAACCTAAGCAGTACAGACAGCCTTCAAAATTAAAAAATTCTGTAGTAACTAAAGACATTAGTAATCACATATAACACCGTCGTGGTGGTAGCAATCATTCTTTTAAACAACTCTGATAGCTCTGTGTTGTATATTTAATATGAGAAGTTTTATTTTCTGTTTACCTCTTTATGGACAGGATAAGTATCCAAAAGATTAATACAAATATACAGTAAACAAGTTATAGATATAGTTATGGTAATTGCTCAGTGTTTTACAGATTGGTGAAAAACACTAGAAGTTGTAAATATTATTATTTTTTATTGCGATCACAAATCTCGTTTGCAAGGGATGCCTAGGCCTGCTGCATCTGAACTGCCGAAATCCAATCAGATTGTTGTAGTTTCATGACAAAAATTGCGTCATTTTGTTTGCATTGTCAACATTTTGGCACCTTCTTGTTGCAACCAGCTGGCGGAACATTTTACCCCCCTCCACATAAGAACTTATTGTGTGATTGGTCAGAAGTTTGTGGGAGTGTTTGTTCTTGCTGAAAGTGCTCGGACACTGCATTTCACTTCAATTACTCACTTAAAAAAGTACCTACCGATACTCACTCGCAGAAGCAGACATTTATAAAGATAGCCAAATGACCAAAAACCCATGGATTGAGATAAAACCGACGTTGTGCACGGAGGAATCTGTCTGATTAAAAACTGTGGAGCTTTAACCGTGACAGATTTGTGCACAAATAACGTCGCGTGACAGGTCTCAGATCTTTTTCCACGTTGTAGACTCCAGCAGGAAAAAAAGAACATGCAGTGATGTATATCGCAGCGGGAGGGGTTTCCCAGCAGCTCAGCACGGTGTGTCTGAGGCTATGAAAGGTGTGTGCGAAAACAAAAGCTGTACAACCACATGGCCGCGCACCGTCAGGTCGGCTGACCAGCGACCATACTGAGGCCTTAGCATACATGTTTTTGGGTCTGAAAACCCATGCAAGCACGAGGAGAACATGCAAACTCCACACAGAAAGACCCCAGGTCCGAACCGGGGATTGAACCCCAGGACCTTCTTGCTGTGCGGCATCAGTGCCAACCATTAAGCTGATGCACTGTTTATATAGTAGGTCAGGGTTTCTGATACATCTACTTATCATGTACATTTCCTCCCTCAAAGAGCTGCTTAACTCCAGACATCTCTATTAAATATCAAAACATCAACAATAGAAAGCAAATACAAAATGCTCTACTTGCTTCCCACACTTTGGCTAGTAGCTGGTGACATTAATGTGGAATATTATATCTTAATTGCCTAAGTTAAGACAAGTAAGACATCAATAAGACACTGAATTCTGCATACATCCAACACAGAGATTGTTGTAGTGAGTCTGTTTGTGGCATTTCAAATAGGAAATGACACATACTGCTTTATGTCATGTTTGTTATTTCATAAACTCGCAGTGACTTGGGATGGATATTAGAATTGTCGAAAGGAAAAATATTGACATGATTTGCCCACATCCTACCTACAGGTTATGAAGTTGGTGCAGTGATACATTCCTTTACTGTTATTCATTGATATTTTAGCCATTATCATGAATGATAATGTGTGCTCTAAAGATGATTGTCTAAGGCATTCATCCAACCCTGTTACTCACTTTTGGATTTAAACAGATGTGTCTTCAGTAGAGGCCTTTTGTAGCAAGTGTATAGAATGTTTTTACAGTAAAACTACTCTTACGGTTCAAAGTCCGTCTTTTTCTCTGACCAAACATAATTTATCTTATAACTTTCTTTACCAAGTTTAAGACTCTGTTATACTATAACATTTAAGATAACTTATGCCATCTTGTTAAAAATTTGTTGTGACTAAATTACTCATGAAGGTTACATATTTGTTAACCTCATACGAATTGCAGTATGTCCTAAAGAGGTCTCCAGTAGATTTTTTTTATTCCATGTTCAATGTAGACATTTTTAGTGCTGGGCAAATTGTTCAGAAGTTGGCATAAGTTGTCTGAAACATTATAGTGTGACAGGGCCTTTACCACCATCAATACTCCTATATGTTAAAGGTTGTACCATCCCAACAAGACATTCAAACACAGGGGGGGTGAAAACCTTCACATGTGGTGTTCCATTCAAATCCCTGACTTGTCCTGCTGCTTTTTATCTAGCTGAATTTTAGCCATAGACACAAAACCACTCAATCATCTATAAAAGTAACTAAGAAACTAGCTTAGTAGAACTTTACCACATCACTGTTTTATAAGGATGCAGTTCAAGAAGAAAACTTCAGTTTTTCAGAGCCAGTAGGACGGATGTGTTAATCGTACTATAACCATTAGGTGGATTTATACAAAATGCTCTTAAATAATGAAGATATTATATTTATTTAAAACATATTCCTGACAAATATGAAGCTGTTATACCTCTAATTTTGCTCATTATTTTCTCTTGAGTCATATGGCCACTTTGTATTTTCCTGTCTAGCCCATCTGTGAGATGTAGAGGTAATATGAAAGTCTAAGTTGGGGAGACTTAAAGAAATCTTTATCATGTGTTGATATGTAAAAACCTCAAATCACAATATTATTTATCCCTCTTTTAACATGTTGTAGTTACACCCAATGAGAGAGTTTGTGCTAAAAGCCTTTTATTGGCAAATATAATCATCATTGGACCTTTCAGTGTGTATACTCATTGTTCTCTGATATACATTCACTCCTCACTCTATAAATGTGCAGTCACTAAAGGAACAAAATCTGTGGTCTGATATTAGCTTACCAAATGCAGAAGTGATAACAAAACTTGTAGTGAGCACCGTAACTCAGCGAAGGCCCCCAGAAGGCAATGGAGGAAGCACCTGTTCCCCAGACATTATGTTACTGTGCTCTGAAGGGTTCAGCAGTCTGACACACGACAGGACTGGGGACAAAGCTGTTTACACTGCTCTTTCATGCATCACTCCATGTGCTCGCAAGTCTGTTTTGATGTTTTGTGCTTGCCTTTTTATAGACAAAATAAAACAACATGCATGACTTGGAAGGAAAATCTAAAAAAAAAAATGTTACAATGCCCTCCTTAAAGGTTTTACTAAGATTTTTTTCTGACTTTGGCACCCCTACCGATCCTGTCAGAAAACACAGGAATAAACTCCACAGATTTTGACCTGACAACATGAGGAATGTTCAGTCAGGACAAAACAACAAAGAGGCTTTTCTCTAAGCTCTTTTTTTTTTCTTACATTGCTTAAAAGTACAAATCTTTTGCTTGTTACGGTATCTTCAACAAAAACTTGGTTCTCGAAGGTCACATGCACATCTGCCTGCGGTCGAGGTGTGAAGGCCAGCTGTGACCTTGGTGAGGCTTCATTTATGATTCACAGTGAGATATTTGTGAGAAGGTTTCCTAATATAAGAGTTATAAACAAAACGTAACTAATGGTAAAATATTTTACACTGTAGTTTCTTGTCTTACCATACTGTTCACAAGTGTCACAATCAGAAAAGGCTGTTATTTTCCATTGGTGTCTGTTTTCATTTGGCACATTGATCATTATATAAAGATTGGCAGAAATATAATACTGTCTGTAACTCTTTTACACTTTGCTTGTTATTAACTTGAATTTTAACTTTCCATATCCTGTTGTGTCACAGTTTTAAAAGGCTGCTTCCCAGGTGGGACATAGTACAGTTTAAAAGAATTATTGTCTACTTGTAAATTGAAGTTTAAGTTATGGCGATGTTGTTCAGATTGTTATTTGGGAACAACTAATTAAAGCAAAGTGTGTTTGATATTCAACTTGACATAAACACAAAACTCATGGTGATTTCAAGGCTTTGGCATGTATTATATGTTTATAAATAAAGTAAGACCTATAAAATGTTGACGAGCTGTGGTAATTTGAGTAGCATGAAGCTGCCTCCTTGTGCAAAACACACTGGGTTGGGTTGATTTTTTATGCTTTTTATGTCTCGCACAGTTAATCCCTCAAATGTTTTTGCATCATTTTGGACAAAGTCTTCCCCAGCATTGGGAAAATTTATTAGTTACTATTTGTTTTTGTACTTTTCAACAGTTTTTAATAGATGTTTTGTCATTAAAATCTATTCTGGGAAAATCCATGGAGTTTTATTTTGGATCCGTAAAGGGTTTTTTCTACTCTTGTGCATTTCATCAAGGATTTCCCCCCTACATACACATCCACATCCCCCCAGTTAGGGCTCAACTCAATCGTTACAATGACAGGGGGTTGATTTGATTGGGTTGACCTACTTTTGCAAATTTTAGTGGTATGTTTTAGGGTTTGGGACACCTCACTCCCCACAACGCTAAAAATGAAATGTCATTTTGGGTTTGGTTGGATGGAAAGTGTGAACATGTGCAATCCCCTATAGGAGCTGTTATTATTTCCTCTTGTCTACAAGCTTCATGGGGAAAGTGACAGCATGTTTTTGTTTATACTCTTGTTTTAGCAATAAAGTATTTGTTCTAAAGTTGAAAAAAATCTCTCTAAAGAATGTTCTGGTGGACTGCATTGCATCAAAAAGCGAGACTTTTGTAGTTTTTTTGTTCTGTTACATTTCCTACACATATGGTATTTATGAAGCTTAAAATTTGGTATACAATACTGTTTGCATATGGTAGATTTCGTTTCACTGCCAGACAAGATTTTTGTTTTCTTTTTTAGATTGCGGTCATCTAAAAATATCCCTAAAATGAACCATATGTCTCCAATGTTGCATAACAGACATATTAAGAAACCAAAAATGTCGGTGACAGCAGGGGAGCAGAGCTGAAGAATCGGTACCTCAGAGCTTTCTGTCATCAATTTTAAGCTACGGTGCAATAACCTAAATCTCTCTAGTGACTGAATAGGATAAGAAATTATGGTACTATTATGGTCTGGTTGTTGACAGTTTGGTTTCTTATAATCGTCACGCTGACCTTGGCAGATGGAGCCAAGTTTGAGGGAAACAAGCGCATGCGTGTTTGTGCGCCAAACCACTCGACTGGAACAGAAATCTCTGCTTGTTTTGTCCGCTGCTCATCCTGCAGACCAGATAAAGCTGGAAGACCAGGGCAGGCAGCACGCCATTGACCTTTTCACCCCCGCCCAGTGCCCCCCCTCTGGCCCCCTTGACACCTCGTACTGCGCTTTCCGTCATTGTGTTGCCTTCCTGGCTTGCGACTTTTCCATATGAATGATTAAAGAACAAGCAGGAGGACGCAGGCTCGTGGAAGAACACGTTCTAGTGCACTTTTTCCTGGCTATATTGTCTCGGCGCTCATTCTAAATTCATGCTCCACTTACAGTTTATTGTTCTTGGAAGGTCTTTTTTTCTTCTTTCAACCCTCTGAAAACACCTGCTCAAGATTTGAGATTCTAATTTTTTGGGGGGCGGCTTACAAATATTTGATATTTTCAATGTGTGCAGTACAGATTTTTTCATTCTGTGCATAAAAATGTGTATTTTAGTCTCAAAGTGTCTCGCTAATCAAATCCGAGGAGACAGAAAACATGTTAAGAACTTCAGTGGCTGCTCCCTCTTGGATTGTAACTCAGCCGAGTTATAAAATAAGACTCCCTTTAAAAGATTTGCGGGATTGGGCTCATTTGCAATAACGGGAACTCTTTAGAGGTTTTATGATCCCTCAGACTGTGTTTGTATTTCCCCCAGTACTCAACTCATGTGGTGGTCGTAAACAAAACACTTCAAACCTTTTCCCAGTATTGTGTCATAATGGATAACTTCAAAAGTAACGTTGAAGACCTTAGATATCGTTGCCTCTTCTTTAGTCCTGACTAATCAGTAGTGGTTGCTGCCTCGATCGCAGCCAGCCTGCTCCGGCATGAGCAAGCATTAATGTGCAGTCACAGTGTAAGAATGTCAGCCAGTCCTGTTCAGGCAAAGCCTCTGTGACCTTTTTTTTTTCAATTGGTGCTGCTTGTTCCTATGCATCAGACTGCATATCCAGTGGCACTGGCTAAGTTGGTGAATAGCTCCTTGCTGAGGTGCAGCACATGCAGAGAGTTCAGCTGGAGGGCAGCAGTTCAGTGTGCTTTGACAGCAGTGTTACCAGAACTCCTTTGTCATTTGACTAAAGTCTAATTTGGGAAGAGGAGATGCCCTTTCGCTCTGCGGTGTTTCTGTGGGCCCAGTATAGGCTAGGTTTCCTACGTGCTGACCTTTGCATCGGCTTCACAGCTGTGGATGACTCTGTCATGCTACAGGTGAATGTGAAACACAGATCATGTTTGATGCCATCGCTGTTATTTCATTTTCTCTTCCCTTGACCTCCTTTTGTTAATGACTTTGACAATGAGCACATTACACAGCTTACTACTGTCTTGTCAGTTCTGATTTACAATTTGTAAAAATTAGATTTTGAATTTGGCCAATTTTGTTTGTAATAGAAATAAAATCTAACAAACAATGACTGTACTGTACATTTTTTATCTTGTTTTTATATCCTTTAAAACATACAAATGAATCTTGTTTTTTTTTAAGGTTTGAAAAATAACTGGTTTTTACTGTTGGCAATTGAAAAATCATTTATTCTTTTTTATTGTAACTATTAGAGATGCAAGTTATCGATTAATGGATTAATCTAAAGTTGATAAATCTTATCGATCGACTAATGATTAATTGATAAGCAGCAATTTTCCTAAAAATCTGACATTTCTCTTGAATCAAGGGTCTTTCTATGACATGAAGGGCTAATTTTTTACACACTAAATAAAAAGTACAGTATTATTTTAACAATTCATTGTGCCAGCT
>JAUBOC010000043.1:7409429-7423410 GCA_032275365.1 Anablepsoides cearensis | reverse complement strand
TCTTCTACATGCTTTGCAAGTGGGAAAACCTGAAAAATCAACAGTGTATCAAATACTTGTTCTCCCCACTGTATCTTAGATACAACAAAGAACTAATCTAACAAACACATTTTCTTACTATTTGTGCTAAATTTAATTTCTTCCATATCTTTTTGTTTAAACTATTTCCATGTACTTAATGCTTTGTTTAACTATTCATATCAAAATGTTGAGCTCAATCAAGAATAATGTGCTATGAATTTTTTTTGTCATTTTTATACTTTTTATTATTCATCTTTATTCAACATAAAATTCCCCATAAAAATAAATTGAGATTTCTTTGATTTCTTCCAAAGAGTCTTTGAAGTTTGCTTCAGCGCGCTTGCTCAATTTTTAATGCTACTGTTAGCATTTGCCTTATGTTTTGCTACTTTTAGCTTTTAGCTACTGTTTTTCTCATTTTAGCTTTTCACATTCTTACTTCCTTTTTCTTGGGTTATTGTTTGAGCATCTGTTCTGCTTGTTTAAACTTTTATACAATTTGTTTGGTCTTCATTCAGTTTCTAATTTCTTTTTGCTTTGCTTTATTTTATCTTTTTAAATAAATTTCTTTTAACATTCAGCAGTTTTGTTAGCTCTTTTATATTGTTATAGTAATGCACTCAGCTATCTATATTTTTCTTTTAACCTTATTTACATGTTTCTAACTTCTATTAAAATAAATTTAGCCACAGTTTAGCACTTTTTTACTAGGTTGATGTAATAAGGTATTTGTTTTTCTGCAGAATGTGCACCATGTTTGAAATACATGCCAGATCAGTGCGAGGCAGTTTGGTATGTTTGACGCACACGATGTGTTCCAGAGCTAAACCGGGAGCTCAGTGGTGCTGGCATGCTCTGCAGTCAAGTTCAAGGTCTACAGCTCTGTGCTGAACTCTGACTAAAATAGATATTCCCCCCCCCTCGATGTTTCAGGGATCAAAGGGTATTGTGGCCGATGGGGATGAAGATGAGGAGGCAGAGGAGGACGGCTTGATCCAGCCAGCTCAAGTGTTTGCACCAAAAAGTCTCATTCTCGTGTCCAGGCTGGATTATCCTGAAATTTTCCGGGTAATAAGACTCCAAATGATTATATCTCGATTAAAAATATTTGTGTGACTATGCGCAAGAAATACCAAGAATTTTTGTTGAATTATTGTTTTATCTTGCCATAGCGAGAGGATGATAACATAGGTCATGTTAGCTTAAATGTAAGCGTGTACGTCAGTTGAGTGAATTAGACATATTGGAGCTTAAGAACCTGTTGTCTTTTCATTACCAACCTTTATTGCACTCACACTTGGAGACAGTCATGTTAACCATGCTAGCATTTTTACTGCAATACAGTGTGTAAACTTCACCTAAATATCACAGTTCAGTCAAACTAGATTGTTGGGTATAAAACATTAGTATTTGCACCTAAATTCACCATCCGCCATGATGGACGTCAAAGTGTGCACATAAACCTCTCTACAGCTAGCCACAAAAACAGACACTAATGACCAAAACACACACAATTCTCCAAACAATATTTAATCTAAAAAGCATTGATTTTCATTTGAGCTGGGTGGTATACCGGTTCATATCAAAAACTGCTATGCACATTAGTAGCTAATGTTATAGTTGAAGCAGCCTCCTCATAACTGGCGGCGGGTGGCGACTCTCCCCTTTTCACCATCGCTGAATGTAGTATACACCTTTTCATTGACGTGCACGGATAGATTTAATGTGCAATGTTAATATGAAGACGTTATTGTGCTTTTAATGATGAAAAGCTCAGGGGAAGTAGTTGCTTTATTAAACATCACAAAACAAAAAAGCCGATTATGATCTTGGCTCAACCCTCCTCCTTCACGACCGAACCAAAACGCGTGACTACTGTCTACAACCAGGCAAAGAATAAATAACCATGTAGAGGAGAGAAACAGCAACACAGACAGAGGTACAGTAAAATTAAAAAGTCAATAGTTTCTGTGTTGCAGAAAGGGAGTAAATTTAGCTGACCGTGGTGTGCTAATCAATAAGCAGCATTTGTAGATTTTATTATCAACTGAGCTATGATGAAAAGAAAATACAGTCTCATACTGTTATACGTGTGGAAAATACCGTGATATGAAAATTGGGTCATAGCACTAATTTCCAACCTAATAAATTATAGTTGACGTCTGAATCCGTTAACAATCAGACTTGAACTTTAGCAATTAAATGTTTATCTTTATTTTGAGTGTGTTGTAATCAGCGTTTTTTTTTTTTAAACTTGCTTTTCAGCGCTGTAATTTTCCGCGAGTTTGAGCTGTCAGAAAGATTACAACACTTTCTGAGCTCTAATAACGAGCGCTAATAACAAGCACTTTACAGCCAAACTGTCTGCTGCTGCAGCATGAAGCTGTGAAAACGTCTGTTTCTGCTCCTCATACACGATATGAACAGGTGAGCTCACCAGCTCTCCTCCTCAGGCAGGACTGATCCGCCCAAACCGGTGTGAATGAAAACATGTTTTTTTTTTTTATCCCGTTTTTTTTATTTTTACAGATGACAGAAATCCATCTCGCTGATAGAAAACTTTAATTCTCATCTATTTTACTGGTTAACTATTCAACTTTTGTAAATCGTGCTGACTATGAGCCCCAACTACACTGCAAAAAATGTCTTTCTAACCAAGTTTTAAAACCTTATATCCAGCCAAAAAGTCTTCTTGATCTTGTTTTTAAGACTGATTTACTTAACGAACTGATTGTGTCAGAATAATAATCATGTTTTCAGAATGTGTAAGATTATTTGTCTTGTTAGCCTGAAAATTTGACTCAAATTAAGAAAAAATCTTCTGCCAATGGAGTAAGAAATTTTTACTTGGTAAGATTCTTGAAATACTTGATTTGACTCAATTTTTTCTCATTTCAAGAATCTTACCAAGTAAAATTTTCTTACTCCATTGGCAGAAATTTTTGACTTAATTTGAGTCAGATTTTCAAGCTAACAAGACAAATAATCACTTTCTGAAAACCAGATTATTATTCTGACACAATCAGTTCTTGTTTAGTAAATCTGTCTCAAAACAAGATCAAAAAGGCTTTTTGGCTGGATATAAGGTTTTAAAACTTGGTTAGATAAACAGTTTTTGCAGTGTATGTGTGCTACTTCTACAGACAAACTAGCTCCACCTGAACAAGTAGAATAACAATCATAGTCTGTTCTGTACTCCCTTCCCTCACTTCTAACGTCTGTCCTGACGCCGCCTTGATTTGGTGACATCGTGGCAAAGGGTCACTATCTGTCCTCTGCGTCTTTGTTTCACTTGTGCCTGTTGTTCTCACAGGGATGCTTGGGTCTGATCTACACAGTATACATCGACAGCCTGAATTACCCCTTAGAGGGTTTGGTGGCCAAACTCTTCACATTCCAGGTTCCTGTTGCAGGTGGCTCTCAGGTAAGTTTTACCTAACCCCACATCACAGTTCTGCTGCTTTAATCACAAGAGAGCCCTAAATCCAGACCACCAAGGGTCTAAGCATGATTCATGTCAACCACTGTGAGCTTGTTATCGTATGTTAAAGTGATGACGGAGTTATTAACGTGATTTATGTTTGTTTTGCACACAGTGTGGAACATTGTGTTCAGGTGGCGCTCGAGATTGTTTTCCAATTATAGGCAGTAGTTTTCTACTGTGTTCTAAAGGTTTCTTTTCTATTATGTGAAGCAGAATAATCACCAGAGCAGTTTCGAGGAATTTGTTTTTAATATGTTGCAAGCTTAAGCATCCTGCAGTTCAGGAGCTAGCTGTCAGAAATTGACACGATACAAGAGGAGATTAAATTAAGTGTAAAACTTGCTGCAGGCTATCATCACAGATGTGGTTAGGTTACCAATCATGTTTTATATGTTTATCAAAAACTGCTGCATTAGTTAAATGCAACTCTAGTGGATATATTCTGTAAACGTATACAGACTTTTGCAAATGTGACGCTCATGGAAATTTACATTGTTTTCTGACATTTTGTCTCCTTCGTGTTTTCACAGAAGCTGTTCAGCCTGGGGGCGGGAGATCGGCAGCTCATCCAAACGCCTCTTAACGACACACTGCCAGTCACAAACAAGAGTGTTTCCCTTCTTTTCCAGCAGCTGGGTGGGTTCAGGCTCTTTGAAAACCACTAACCATGTAACAAACTGTGAATGTGTTGTGTCATAGCTCTGCTTTTTTTTTTTTTTCTTAAGTCACTATCCGAGATGACTAAATGTTCACGTTTTTAGTCATAATGATTCATAAAACGTTTGTTTCAAAACAATTTTTTTTAACTTGCAGCTTGATGTTAGGATATTTAAAGTGTATTACGTTCAGTTTGGGCTTTAGTTTTGTTATACTTCAGTACTGTAAGTTAGGCGACTTACATTAATTCTGCACTCAGTGTTTCCGAGGGAAGATTATGCTGTAATTGACTCATCAGTCTTCTGGTTAAATTTCAGCAACTTGAACAAACGCATAAAAAAGCGTGCTGCACTTTCCAGGTTTTCTCGTTGCAGTTGTTGCACAATATGTGGATAATTTGGTATTAAAGGATTTATACAGACTATATGAAATAGATTTATGGTGACTCATGCGGCTCAGTTTAGCTGTGTTTTAGAGAGAATGTTTTTCACTCCCCTTTGCCCCCTGATGGTTCGAAATAATTAAAAACTGAGCTATTTCGCGTTGCTCTGTTTTTGAGGTCATTCTCAAAGTTCCGCTCTTATTTTTCTTTAGATTTATTGTTATTTTTTGTGTACAGTGCCCTGAGACAACAGTTGTTGTGACTTGGCGCTATATAAATAAACTGAATTGAATTGAATTTCACTTATTCAGCAAACATGTGTTGGCTTAGAGCAAAATTAAATATAATTCACCTGAAATGTATTTTGTAATGGAAAGTTGGCCCTCGTTTAGCCCCATTTGATCAAAAGAATGTGCTTGAAATCAGAACGCACGCTGCTTCCAGAGTGTATTAACACCATCCTCGGTTTGTTTAGACAGAATGAAGAACATGCACATGGGGGGCACTTGCACGATACAGTTGATTGGGGTTATATTGAGGTTGTGCATTCATAGCCAATCTGGATACACAAAACAGTGTTGACTTAATATCCGTCCATGACCGGTCAGTCCTCATAAACCTGCTGTCATTAATCAGCGGAGCACAGTATGCTGGGCTGTTTGTACGTTCTGCAGTCAGCAGACATTATAAATGTGTGGGAAACGTGCTTATTATTATTGTTATATTTATATTCTTCACTCAGCTTTCAGGCTGGCAAAGGGCACTGCAGACACGTGAGCGGAACTTGGGCAGTAAAAATTAATGCCTGTTTCACTTTTCTCAGAAACGCCGCGACTTCTCATCCACTTAAGTACAATGTGATCTGAGAATTTTCTGTTTGTTCTTTTCTTCTGCCATAAATTAGATGAGAAAACAAATAAAAACCATAAGGCTGGAGCATGGTCACCAGCTTTCCTCTAACCTTTTACTAGTTAAGTTGGCTGTAAACCTTGTGTTTGACATTTTGATATTGTTTGCTACTTTCAGTACAGTACACAGTGAATATTCTAAATTCTAAAGAGTGAATATGCCTAATAGATCAGAAATTCTCATAGTTTTGAAAATCATTACCCATTCTTGTGTGCATGGCTTCCAAAACTGTGTTCTAGTTTGGCGTATTATTGTTGTTCTCCTCCACCCAACATGGCAGCCGAAGCAGGTTGCAGCTTTTTCTTCTCTAAGATCTATTAACAGAAACTAAAGTAGCAGAGAAGACAGTGTTTGTCACAAACCTAAAGGTGCAAAAAAAAGAAATGTAGACTCAGAAAACTGAGTTTTTTATAGATAAATATTTAAATCGTAGTGCACATTATTATTATTATTATTATTATTATTATTATTATTATTATTATGCTTTTCAGTCAAATTTAATGCAGCTGTAGTCAAATGACTCCATTTGTTTATGTTTTAAGGTGCATGAAAATTTAACAAGCTTGCTTATCATTTCATTTGACCTCATCTAGAAATCCGATATGAACCTTAGAATATAAAGTTTGAGAACCCATGTAATCGTTCAGGGTTAGTCTTGTGTATCTTGCATCAAGCTAGAAAGAAAAAAAGTGCAATTATCACTAATCTGTCCCTCTGGTGCAGATTTCTTTTTGTGCTGATAGACGGGAAACGTTCATAAGTCAGCTGATGGGTTGCACGCAGTCAGATAGAAAAAGTGTTTCATCTCCTATTATTAGGTCATCCTTATGTCCATATAAGGGCGGCTGTGCAGACATGCAGGTCCGCGTATCGCTGCGTGTGCGCACGGGTCACAGAGTCACCGCAGAGGAATGTGTGTTAAACATGTCACATTGCACAGGAAGCCCCCACCCCCCCGGAGTAGAGACACAACTGGTCATCAGAAACTTTGCTGTTTGTTGTTTGTCGCCTTTGTTTCCTTCTGCTCCCAGTGTCACTTTTTTTATTTACAGCTCGGAAATGTGTTGCTGTTTCCAAATGATAAGTTTACACCTGGACTGTAGGTGTGGTTCTGAAACCTGAGCTCCAGTTTGTCTGGAGTATTTTTATTTTTATTTTTTAGGACCCCCGCTATAAGCCGATTCATATTAAATATAAAGATTTTTTTTTAGGCTCAAATTTCCTGTTTATCACTCAAACGCTACCAGTGGTGCGGACATGTCTGCCAGCGATACTCTTTCCTTATCACTCCAACATGTGATGAATTGGTCTGTCAGTGGCTTGATAGGAAACAATAACAGGAACTGTAAAGTTAGAATTCATTCTGATTGTCACTCTGGTATTTGAAACACTATTTATACTGCATGACAGTGTGCAATTTCCTTTGTTTTTCACAAATGACTTCAGGCTTTTCCCAAAGCCTCATGTAGGAAGTTTAACGTAAATGGTTTTATTTTGGTTGTAATATCTTGATGTGCATTGAGCACTCATCCCTCCTATTTATAAGGAAATTTCGCATGAATGATTTTATCTTTTTTTTATGTTCTTATGTTTTAGCTCACTTTTTTGCATCAAAGCATTAAAAACAAGTGAAGTTTTTTGTCTGCGTGTCAAATAATGACTTTGTGGTGTTTTCATTTTAGGAAGGCAGAGGAATCTGCAGGAAAGCATCTTTTTCAGTTCAATTTAAAGGCAGGGGACTCTGAAAACATTGCCCTCCAGTTTAACAATTAAAATCAGATTTGAGTTAGCTCTACACAATAAGCTCGACTCAGATTTTCCATCGTTTTACAAATTTCGCGACTACATTCGAGAGGACGCTGTTTATTTAAATTTGTAAGAATTAATCCTGAAGTTGCTCTGGATGTTCATTAAACCTCCAAGTTGAGGTTGTTTTTTTTGTTTGCAACATCCTCCACAAGTAAACGGGGAATGCTTGATGGATGATCTGGAACATTGTGGATGCTACATACCAACAAACACCCCATTAGTGTTTTCGTCTGTTGTTTTTCTTCTTGCAGGGATCCAAAATGTTCTGAGCCTGTTTTGTGCGGTTCTGACGGAACACAAGGTTTTGTTTCACTCCACCAGCTACCAAAGGCTAGAAGAGGCATGCAGAGCCCTGGAAGCCCTCATGTTTCCTCTTAAATACAGGTGAGTATGTGTTCTACCCCACAGTTGGAGCGGATTCTCATGTGACTTTCCACTGACGCTGTGACTTTTACGACTTCCACGTCTTGTGGTCTTATTGATGATTAACTTTGCTCTTTACATGGTTCCTTTCAAAGAACCTCTAATTCCATTGCACAAGTTCACACTTTTTAAAAACCTCAATTGAGCTTTTTTAACCTTGAACATCTGGCATCTCAGACGGTTTCCAAGAATTACTTATTTTAGAATATCGGGTGATTTGTGTCTTTCCTTCCTTTTTTAGACATTTTGTCTGTGTGCAAATTTCAAGGTTGTGAAACTAAGTTTTAGTTTTTCTTTTTTTATATATATATTTTACCCTTTTTAGAAATTGTCGTAAACAACTTTGTGATTGCCAACTTTAAAGCAGGCGGTTGTCCCTTGTACTTTTTATTAATGAGCAGTTCAGACATAAAATAATAAAACAGGTGGATAAATCATTACAAACAAAGCATTTACAGAGAGGCCAAAACACTTTGACCTACCTTTTATTAAGTAGGTCCAACTTTAGCTGTCGAAACACCTCTGACCAACCGATATATTTATTAGATCCTTTGGACTGCGTTGATTGTTGATTATACATAAGTTTTGTTTCTCTTTCTTTAACAGTGATTTAATGTAGCGCAGCAGTTATTTTACATTTATTAAAGCAGCTTTGGTTCTGAACCCGCTGCCCACTAATCAAAGATCTCTAGTTTTATCTTGGCTTTTCCCACAAGCCAAAGTTCCCTCAGAAACACACTGAAGTTATTTTTCTCAATGGTAGGGCTGTGAATTGGCAAGAATTTGGTGATATGATACATATCATAACGCAGGGGTCACGATATGATTTGTCACAGTATATTGCAAAAATTCAAATTTTTAAAGACTTTTATGTTTTATTTATATTTTATATGTTTCATATTTTTTTATTTCATCCATGTTTTCAATGATTAGGCATTTTGTCTAATACGAGCTGGCAACCCTACCTCAGCTTTTTTTAAGCCACTTCAGTAGAAAACGGAACTGAATATTAGTTTCTTCATCATCAGTGACTTTTTTTTTAAGATGTCAGAAGATGTTGATCCAATCAGCCATCGGTTAGTGCTAATCTTTACTTCTCATTAGTGGAGAAGCCAAACGGTTGGCTAGCTGTTGCCAACTATCAGTCATAGGTTAAATTACAACACAAAAATGAATTGATGGCACTAAAGTAAACATTTTAAGCCTTAATTAAAAATTGATGCACTGCTTTGGAAAATCAATACAGTATCTGGAAATAAAATATTGCAATATTTCAATGTGTTGATGTTTTCTTAGGCCTTTACTCAATGGCAATCTACACAATGTTAAATGTGTTTGTTAATGTGTGAATGCTTCATCTTGTTTTGTGTAATTTGGTACTACAGATTAACTTCTTAAAATAGTAAAATTAGGAAAGCAGCTGCTAAAAATTGAAAATTGGGGCTTATGCCAAGCAGGGTTTAACTGCCCACACAGTACTAAAAAGCTTAATTAAAGCTTTTTTTTTTGGGATGTGTCGAGTAGCTGGAGGCATTTTTTAGTTTCTGCAGCTTTGGTCTAATTTAATCTGCCACAATGTTTGTGTGTTGACAGAATTAGAAAGGCTTTTGACATCTGTGTCATAATATTTGAGCTAAATGTTTAACTTTATTAAATATGGGACACATAAAAAGTCTTTTTGAATGTCATTTATATAATGTATTTACCACTTTTACTTTTTAAATTCGACCTTTGGGCTAAAAGAGATTCGGGGTTACGATATTCTGATGAGTAATCTGGTGTTTCAGGTATAATTAGAAGAAAATGTGTTCAGACTTGATATGATAACACAATGTCAGAGAAGTATTTCCTGGCAGTTGTTTTATGTAACACTGTCAAAATTTCTGGTAAACAATGATGCTGACATAAAATTTCCAAAGCTTGTAAATTGTTTGGTTGTAAGATTTGTGAATAATTTGAAAAACTGTCTTTTTGCTCGATTACTTGGGTAAATTGGAATTTCAGCACTGCAGTAGAGCATGTTTTACACTTGTTTGTTTCATTGTTTTTTAACCTTTCTTTTTAGTAAAACTGAAGGTTTTATATGAATTTATATAAAAATTGTGTTGATTTGTGATCTTTTCCTGTGTTGGCAGTTACCCATACATCCCTATTCTGCCTTCACGTCTGCTGGAGGTGTTGAGTTCGCCCACTCCCTTCATCATCGGAGTGCACTCCATGTTTCAGAGTGAAATCCAGGATCTGGTGAGCTCACAGGATAATTTATTGAGAACCTTTCAACATCGGACAGTCCATAACAAATACTAGAGTCTTGTAAAATTTATTTTTAGAATCCCAAAGCAGCTCTCGTGTACAAAGGGGGATTTTTTAAGTCTTTTAAATTCTAGACATACATACATGTTTTTATCTCTCAGCTGCTGTCAAAGCGCCTGATGGATTGATGTGTTTTGTGTTTTGCTCAGCTGGATGTTATTATTGCTGACCTGGATGGAGGAACAATAAAAATCCCTGAGTGCATCCACTTGTCGTTTCTTCCTGAACCTCTCTTGCACCAAACGCAGAACACTCTGTCCCTGGTAAGCACATTTGCATGCATTCACACGCACATTTAAAATCAACCATTATAAAACGTGAGAACGTTAAAGGAGGGGTATTGTGCAAAAACCTAAATTTCTTTAGCTTTATGTCCTGTTATAATGTCATTCCCTCATCAAACACATACACAGAGTGTTGCTTTGACTTATGCATGCATGTTAGAGAAATCCTTGAATCTCCTGTGGTAGCTGTATAGAGCTGCCTAAACACTTGCTGGTACAAAGCTCCTCCCTGGAGCTCAGTCTGCAGCCCCACAGAGCACCCCTCATATTTGATAAATGCATCATTTTAACAACAACTGAAGGTATCATAGTTACTTAATTGTGGTATAGAATTGAACTCCGTGCCTGGAAAATGCGTACTACGCCCCCTTTAAATATTCTAAATAGGTCAAATGTATCCTAATTGAATTTAATGATGATAAATCATAGTGGCTCTTTGTGTAACTTTTAGTCACTCAAAGACTGATTTTTTTTGTTTTTACTTTCCTGAAAAACAGTCTTTGGCACCGTGCACAGGCAGGGCTCACTTCAGTGTCAGAATTCTTGCAAGTTGCTATAAATAAAAGAGTAACTCAAATCAAATAGCTAATATGGATGATGGTTTTTTTTTCAGGTTTTGCACCCAGATTTGGAGATTGCTGACAATGCATTCCCTCCGCCTCGCACAGCACCCTCTAACCTCAAATTGTTGGTAAGTGAGCATTATCTCCTTGCATAAATGATCACATCGATGTGTCACCGTAAGGAGTGATGAGTCTCAGTAAGAAACGATTTTCACGTGTGGAGTCCTCTGCGCTCCACTGAGATAGTTTCTTATCAGAGAAGTAGTCAGTGTTGGAGCGCAGGCCCTGACGGTAACCCATTAACCTAAAGACAAATAACATGTCTATCACAGAATGAACTTATCAGACTGCATTTGAGGCATAACTGCTTGATGAGTAATGTTGCTGCGTGTTTACATGTGCGCCTGCCAGGACAAGGAGGTGAGGGCCGTCTTTCTCAGGCTGTTTGCACAACTCTTCCAGGGCTACAGGTCCTGCCTGCAGCTCATCCGCATCCACTCCGAACCTGTTATTCACTTTCACAAGGTAAGATACTTATAATATAGAAACCCTGAAGGGGGCAAAAAAATTAGCAAAAATCAAATTTTCGGCCACTCGACCTTAGATTAAACTTCTTAGGCAATCTCTCCTCAGCAAACACTTTGTTCCTTTAATCTGCCAAGAATGTTTTGGAATTACACGTAACGACAGATAAACTTGTCAGGGATGCATAATGTGTTTGTGTGTCCATGTCCTTTTTTTATTTGTGAAAGCTGCGGACAAAAGGGCCCGGCAGAGTGCCATCTGAAACGTATTAGGTTTACATTTTTTGTTGCGTGTCGGGGATTTTTTTTTTTTTGTTTGCTCAAGTCTGCGGTGTCTCCGTGGAAACCCATTAGCACATCATCCTCAAAGTACCCCACATGGATCGCATTATCAACAAAAGCTTTGCCTGGAATCCCTGAGTGGGGAAAGCATGAGCGAAATGCGTTTTATCTCCTCTGCCCACAAGCGCAAATAATTATGCAAGTAAATTAGATTCATTTGCATGGATTGATTCATAACTTTGATTTATTCTTCTCCTCTGTCGATGCTGAATAACCCCGACCCCTGCAGAGATGTATTTATAGAGATTGCGATCATATTCTAAAACTCCCTGAGATGACGGTGCTTGTTTTTTAGTCTGCAGTAAATAACGTCCATATGAAGCAGATCCCGTTGCTCTCATCTGTGTGGAACTGTAACCGCTGTAATTCTGACATTATCCAGACTGCCTTCCTGGGCCAGCGAGGCCTCATTGAGAACGATTTCCTGACCAAGGTTCTGGATGGCATGGCCTTCGCTGGCTTCGTCTCAGAGAGAGGTCCACCGTTCCGAGCCTGCGATCTCTTTGATGAGGTACGACACCACCAGCTGTAAAAAAAAGAAAGCTTTAAAAAGTGACAGAAAGCAGTTTTTAATGTGTTTGATAAGCTGAGCCTCAGTTACAGAGCTGTGCATTAGTTTCATTGTTTTCCGATAAAATCATTTCAAAAAGCGTGCACAACTAGTGAATGAAAAGGAAAAAAAAAAGTGTGCAACAAGCAGGGGTTTGTTTAGGACAAGACTGCTAAATTGTTTCTGACATATTTCAAATACTATTAACGTTCATGATTTATATAAGTTGCTACATTCCAAAAATTAAGAATTGAGTTTTGATTCGGGGCGTTCAAAGTGTTCCTGCATGTAGTTGTTTTTTAAGCTGCAAAACAAAAATTTCCCAAAACATGTTAAGGAAATTTATTACCTTTTTAGCTTTGTTTCTTTTGGAAATTAGATTAGCTTTTGCTTGCTCAACTATTTCTCATTGTTTCTCATGTCACAGTCACGCTTTGAATGTGTTGATCCACGTCTTTAATGGCGTGCATCGCATATTTATTGTGTTTTCTTTGTTTTTTTTTGTTTTTTTTGCTTTAATTGTTGTGTTTTTCAGCTGGTGGCCTTGGACTTTGACAGCTTTAAAGAAGAAGAGGTGAACCCAGCCAAGTTGCAGAAGCACATCAGGGAGCTCTCCGAGCAGCTGTACAGAAACGTAAGAAAGACTGACTCTCTGATGTCTTCACGTGTCGACCTCATTTTAGCGTTTTATGTAAGTCCTGCACCGCGTTTCATCTTGTTCCCTGGTGTCTGGGCTGCAGGAGAACCCAAACCCCCACATGGCTTTTCAGAAAGTGCCTCGTCCGTCTGAAGGATCTCACTTGCGAGTGCACCAGGTTCCTTTCCCCCTGCTTGATGACGAAAAGGTGGAGAGCAATCTGCAGGAGGGTGTAGCAAAACATAGCAGCGCACCTGTGTCCCCCCGACCTGAGAAGAAGTGTGTTGTACCTGCCGGACCACCTGTTGGTACGACTTTTTACTCTAATAATGTCCAGTATATGTAAGCATTTACTATTTATGCAGCTGCTGTGTTTTCTTACAAATTCATCCCATGTGTAAAAAAAAGTCTTTACAGCAGCTTAAATTTAAACCTGTCCTTGTTTTTCTGTTCCAGTGTCCATTATGGGTAAGAGCGACTCCGTGTTTAACAGCGCTCGAAGGCTGGAGGTGGTCAGGAGCTGCATTTCCTTCATTTTTGACAACAAGACCCTGGAGACTGAAAAGGTGAAGCCCACTGTCTTTCATCAGAGCAGCTAATCAACCGTTAGACAAGCGCATTAGCCAGAGGCGTCCGTCCTCAGAGTTGCACCGGTCCAGCAAACAGTCATAAAGCTGCAAAAGGCTCTTCAACATCCTTATTTCTCCCAGCTGGCAAACAGAGGCTCAGGTTTAATACTGCAGGTCATTAATCAAACACACTCTGGGGCCATTTCCAAAAGCACCTTCTAAGGAAGACGAGAAGGAAGTTTATTAAATCCCGAAATCTGGGAGTCATATTCGAGTCATATTTGACTCTGACCTGTCGCTGGAAAAACACGTCAATAACCTAGTGGCAACATGTTTCTTTCAGCTACATAACATCTCAAAACTCCGGTCTATGCTGTCTGCCTCAGACTTGGAAATGGTCATTCATGCCTTCGTCTCAAGCCGCCTGGACTACTGTAACTCTCTGTTTTTCTGCTTAAACCAAAAGCAGATACGTCGCCTCCAACTCGTACAAAACTCTGCAGCCAGGCTGTTA
>JAUBOC010000043.1:7361261-7387135 GCA_032275365.1 Anablepsoides cearensis | reverse complement strand
GAAGACAAAAACATGACAAAACATAGGAGAACAGGTGCCCTGGGTCATTCAGCCACAGACCCCTGTACAGAACAAGGGAGGAGGCGCTACCCTTAAAAAGAAAAACTAAAAACCACACAAGGAAAGTTAAGGGGAAAAAAACAAAAACATCATATTATGTTATAAGTGAAACACTATATGTTTATAGAAAAAACCTCTGCATAGAGCACATTTATTATTGTGTATGTATTGTAAAAGTTTTTGTCCACATTATGATTTTATTTATTTATTTATGTCAGATTGCTAAATTTAGTTTCGTTATTAATGCTTTTCAGAATGTCAGTTTCAACTATTTTTTTATGTCATAATTGCACAGTTGACTTTTGATTCTTGCTGTCCTACACGTCAGCCAGCTCTTGGCAAAGCCACTTGAGTTCTGGGCTGTTAGCTGCCAGCATAATGCCAAAGAAAAAAAAAAGTGTAACTCTTGACAGTGCACTCATGGAAGTAATGGCTGCAGTAACACTGCGAAGCTCTAATAAGTGGCTGAGTTTGCAGAGGTAGTAATGTGTGCCGGGACCGTCTTCCCCGTCTCACTTTTCATTCAAGGACAAATTCGGAGGCTGTAATTATCTCCGAGCCAGACCTCAGCTCCCTCAGGTCGGCTGTGGCCTCAGAGGAACGACAGAGGAACAAACGAGGCGGACACGGCTGTTAGTCGTGTCTCGTACGGTTGTGAAAAATTAGCCGTAAAGTGTCGGCTGCTTCGTTAATCATGAAATCGCACAAGTGCAGCTGACTGATTCTTGTTTGAGGCATGAGCGTCTCGCTACATCTACTGTAACAGTTTTCTCTGCTCGTTTGGAAATGCAAACAGCGTTAACTTGTTCTTGGAAAGCGGTGCACTTCTGTCGTTTCCCTTTGACTGACTAGATGAGCCCAAACTTGCGACGTGCGTTCATTTTAAAAGGAATGTAAAGATTCATAAAACTGATGATTGAAGATTTTCAGCCTGATTGTTGGCAGATATAGCCGGAGCCGTGGGCTGATTTCATTTAAAAGCAAGATAAAACAGACTAAATGAATAAAGAATGTTGATTTTGTAATAAGCAGCATTTGGTCTGAGAGTAAAACTTTTGATTATGATTATTGAGGTCTGCACAGATTCAGCTTCACTTATCCTACATGTGAAAAATCCATCATGTCAGGGTCCAGATGTTTAGAGCATAATGTGAAAACCGATAGTTCCTCAGCTAAACAATCAAGACAAACAGAATTGTTTCTGCTCGAAATGAAGGTTACAAATTTTGCTCTGATAGCCGAGATGGAGATTTGTTCTGTGCAGAGGGGTTAGAGAGTGTTTTTCTTGGACGCCGATTTTAAAAAGGTTACGTGACGGTTGGTGCGTTTGCAGGGTTTGTGCTTTCCTCGGCGATGCACTTAAGGTTTGAACTCCTCCAACGAGGCCATGTGCTGCTCTGGTTTGACATTTAAAATGATAAATTCGTTTCCTGCGTCTGATTCAGTGACGTAAATGATTGTGTCGAGTTTGCTCCTTGTCAGTGAAAAATGCCTCAATTTGGGGTCGGACGTGCTGGAAGACAGGTATGGTTTGTGTGTCGGTCCTGACGCACAGTTTGAGGCTTTTTCTTCCCTTCGTCAGCCAAAAATTCTGCGCCCAGCGCTGCTTCCAGGAGAGGAGCTGGTGTCAGAGGGGCTGAGGGTGCTCCTGGATCCCGATGGCAGAGAGGAGGCCACAGGCGGGCTTCTCGGGGGGCCTCACATCCTGCCAGCAGAGGGAGCTCTCTTTCTCACCACATATCGCATCATCTTTAAAGGCATTCCCCACGATCCACTGGGTAAATACTGCTGCTTCCAAGCCTCATGGAAATATAAAGATACTTCATTCACATATACAAACTTAAACTTATTTTATGTTATAACGTAATTAGTTGAATGATGTCAGACGCCATCGTGTCAGTGATCTGTGTTCCTGTCTTGGTACAGTGGGGGAGCAGATCGTTATCAGAGCTTTCCCTGCTGCGACGTTGACTAAAGAGAAGAAGATCAGCATCCAGAACCAGCTGCAGCAGAACATGCAGGAAGGTCTGCAGCTCCGCTCAGCATCGTTCCAGGTAAACGGTTCAATCAGTCTGATGCAATACATTGATTTGTCCCCCTGGGTATTTCATATGCATTTACTGCGTACATGAAGGCGGCTTGCACTGCAGTGTTTCCAGAACCAAACCACTTGTATGACCTCCAAGTGTGAACTCAAAAGGACCGAATTCCTTTAAATCTAAAGATCTTTTTAATTAAATTGTCCTAAATAAAATAAAAATTATGTAACAGCCAACATGAGACAAAGAGGATAAAAAAAACTATCTTGCAATTACAAAAAATCTAATTAAACATCTTTATATTTAGGAAAATTGACACAATACACATAATTTTACCCATTTTGTCCCATAACTGGCATATTTTCTTTGGAGGTTGGCTCGGCCAAAGTGAAACAGGAAGTGACATCAAAGGGGAACTCTTAAAAGGAAAACTGGTCTTTGTTTATTGGAACAATATTATTTGAACTCTGACTCTTCTTCATCTCTCTAATAGTTTCTTAAATAATGTAAAGAAACATCAGAATCTACTCTAAAGTTTGAGTTATTGCAGTAATGGTCTGTTCACATGCAGAAATTCCCCTTTGACATCACTTCCTGTCACCTTCCATGCGAATATCTCAACAACTGTTCATCTCAGCAATGTTAATTTGTTTTTGAAATATTTTACCAAAGTTATCTTTCCGAAAATGCATTAAAAAATTTTTACAAAAAATTGATGTCACAGACACTTTAAATCAAATAGAAAACTGTTTTTATCAAAGTTCTTTAGATCTACTGTAAAACCTTTAACGTTCAGGTTGTTGCTTGTTTCTGTGAATGATTTCTGTTTTCCACAGTTGATAAAAGTGGCTTTTGACGAGGAGGTCAGCTCCGAGATGGTGGAGATCTTCAGGAAGCACCTCCAGCGAATTCGCTATCCTCAGTCCATCTTCAGCTCCTTTGCATTTGCAGCAGGACAAACAGTTCCTCAGCTAATCCTGCCTAAACCAAAAGAAAGAAACACGGGCTTCAGGTTTGTAACGCAGCTTTACCAGAACAGGCCTGGGACTCGCTTTGTTTTTGTAAACGGTTTGAGTTTATTAAAAAAAACCATTGTAAATAAACACTCTTCACTGCAGCTTCTCTGCTGTGCTCTGCCTCACAGAACGTTGTCAAAAACAATTGTCAAAGGAGCAAAGAGGGCTGGAAAGATCACCATGGGCCGAAGCAGCCAGAGCTCACTGAAGAAGATCGACAGAGGCAGTCGGATGACCTGGCATGAAGAAGACGATGTTTCAAGTGAGAGAAGTGAAACTTTAATGTAGAGATCCAAATAGACCAAAAAAAGATTTACAAAAATAATTGAGTTTTTTTTTTTTGTGTCTGATTTAGTATCTGATGAGGGTGAACCACCACCCAGCAGCACCCTGAGAGCCTCAGAAAAGTCCACTATGGAGCAGCTGGTGGAGCAGTCCTGTTTTCGTGACTACCAGCGTCTGGGCCTGGGCACCATCACTGTCAGCTCGTCCCGATCCAAGTCAGGCGATCAGTTCAGGATCACGGCCGTAAACAGACTCTACTCCCTTTGCCGCAGGTACATCTGTCCCTGAACACCTGCTGAGCTTTATTTCTCCTCTAAATCAGTCCTGAAACATTCTGCTCTGTGATGATGTCGCCAATTTTTGCACTTCCTGTGAAAATGCTTAAAGCTGAAAGATCTTAGCTGAATAGCTGAAAAAGCTAGAGCTAACCTTAATATAGCTAAAAAATGTAACTGAAATTAGCACTAAGAAAATGTTTGCTGAATTAAACAGTAAAAACCTGAAATTATCACCAAAAACTCAAATTAGCTAAAAAGTAGCTAAAAACTCAAAAAATATCTGAAGTTAGCAGAAAGAAATAGTTTAAGCAGTAAGAAGCTAAAATTACAAAATCACAAAAACTGAAAAAAGTTGAAATTATCAGAATAGCAGAAAAGGTGACAATAATGAGATTAAAAAGCTAAAATCAGCAAAGTAGAAGCTGAAGGAGGCTGAAATTAGAAACAGAAGTTTAAAAACAACAGAACTAAAACAAATGTAAAAAGAACAGTAAAGATTTATAAACATTTTAAAGAGCTTTAAGAATGTTGAAAACAGCTCCTTTAATTTTCTATAAAAAAGAACATGGCAGAAATATTTAAATATCTTAAAAAAAAAAGCATAAATTGCTGAACTTACAAAAGTCACATCTGGAATATCCTGAAGGAGCCAAATGTTTTCATACGAATTGTGGAAAAAGCACAAAATTTACAGAACGAGATATGTGCCGAAAAACATGCGGGAGAAACAAATATCTCTCAAAAGGCTTTTTTTTACACCACTGTGAACTTTGTAAATCATAATTGTTGTTTCTGTTTAATAAATCCTTCATGATGAACTTTCTGTTTCTTTACGTTTGTGAGATTTTCCTTCGCTGTCTCCTTTCAGCTACCCAGGACTGCTGGTGGTTCCTCAGGGTGTGCAAGACGGCAGTTTGCCCAAAGTGGCTCGCTGCTACAGACACAACCGTCTGCCTGTCGTGTGCTGGAAGCACCCTCGCACCAAAGCCGTGCTGCTGCGCTCGGGGGGCTTCCACGGCAAGAGTGTGGTGGGACTTTTCAAGTCTCAGAACCCGTCCTCGACAGGTGCGTCTCCTCGCAGAGCTGCAGACAAAAAAAAAAGTGTCACCAAATAGCAGAAGCTCCTACTTTTGTTATTTTGTGTGTTTTTCCCTTCAGCGCCAGCCTCGTCCTCAGATTCATCCAGTAGTCTTGAACAGGAGAAGTACCTGCTAGCCATCCTCAACTCCATCCCCGTTCACTTCAAAATGAACGGGAACAACACGCTGACCAACCGCTCCCTCATCGGCCTCTCCCCAGGTACACATTTTTGTTTTTTTGTTTTCATGAAATTAGAGTTTTTGAGCAAACTGGTGATATCCTTGAGGGCCACTATCCTGCTCCCTGTTCTTTAAGTTCTGCAGAAGGCCGTCAATCACTCATTCATTCAGATCACTTCAGTTTATTCTCTCCATTTACAGTTATTAAAAAATACAGCTTTTGATGTTTTAAAGTGGACACATGCTTTTAAATCCTTCTTTCTCACATTTAACTCCTTCAGTTGGGGTCTAAATAAGGTGGAACTGCAATGCTTTGGTCTGAGTTCCTCCCTATTGTAACTCCACAAGCCCCTCTTTCACCTCTCTTCTGAGGTGTGTCTCAGATCAATTCGTTTCGAGGCTGTCTCTTTAAATGCAAACGAGGCGCTTTACACTCCGTCCCCCCTCCAGCTTCTAGAGCGGTCCATTCTAGTTTGATAAAGGGGGTTATGACTGTATATATTTACAATTTAATTAAAATATGGGAGAATGAAGACAAGCCCAAACCTTAGTTGTCGGTTTTGTTGCTAAAACTGTGATGTGTTCATTCAGACTGTAATAAAGAATAGAGAACACTGAACGGGTTGAAAACTATAACCCAAACATATAACCTAAATTCAACTTTTCTGCACTACTAGAGACTCCAAATACAACAAAAACTATTTAATGGCTAAAAAAGTGGATTTTGCATAAATTATGTCCCCTTTAATGTTTCCATGTTTTGTCTAATTCAACTAAAGCATCAGTGGTGAGCCATTCTGGACAGTAGCTGCAAACGTGTAAATGGAAGACGGCCAGTAACGTTATCAGCTAACACTGATGGCTGGTGGTCAAATCGAGGGGCATGAGAAAGGGCTGCTTAAACCAAACAGAGCTAAACTCTTTGTTCTCTCGACGTGAACCTCTCTGGACGCCTCTCACACCTTTCCTTTTTCACCAAGGCGAGCCAAATCATGACCTTCAGGGGTTTCCATCTCTAAGCTCCCATATTAACTGATAATTTGTACATTTAGCATCTTTATATTAAAATCTATAGAATATTTTTAATAATCATCAATCCTCATACTGTTCATGTCAGATGATTAGAGTGACGAATGATTCTGTGAGAGTGTTCTGGCAGCTGCTGGGTTAACGATTAAACTCACTAAGAGAAATCTGATTTGGGCATTACTTTGTGATTTACCCAGAGCTGCCTCCGCTGCTGCCTTTTCCCCTGCATGACCTGAATTTGCTTTTGTGGGGGGGTCGGCCCTCGACCATGTCGTGGGAAAAATATTGTTTGTTTTTAAAAGGACAAGAGGCTACTCAAAGTTCATATCTGCCGATAAAGGCGGGGGGAAAAAAGTGCACAGTTGCACTCCTCTGAGTTATTTCAGTTTTCTGCTCCAGCTTCTTTTCTCTTCTGCTGTCAGATGATTGTTGTCTTTCTTTTTGTGTGTTTGCGCTGGTCAGCGGTTACTTTTCACCTATTTATCTTTGTGTCTGTGTGTTTATGAAAAGCGGGGTTGGAGAAACGCCCCGTCCATTAGACGCGAGAGGAAATTTGTACAATAAAAAGGTTATGTCAGAATCAAAAGATGCCCAAGGGTCTCGGCTCGGTCCATTCATCTGAACTTTTACCTCACCCTGTCTGTATCCTGAATAATGCTGAGCTGAAATACACGCAAGCTCTCACTTAACCCTCACTTTTCAGATCTTAATGAACAGAACGAACCGCTGTGACCGTAAGCTGAGATGAATAAATGTAGAGAGAGCACTCCACGTGTGTATCTGCTGGTTTTAACATTCTGTGCCAATCTCTCGCCTTCAGGCAGTGAAAGAAAAACATCCAGGATATCAAAGATGGCTCCTGTCCATCTAGACATCCCATTCTCCAGCAGCTTTACCCGAGGAGGTGAGTGTGTTTCACCGTTTCCTGTGATACCAACCTTGTCGAGCAGGTTTCCCGCTGATAGGTGAAACATAAAACACCGAAGCTGTCACTCCGAAACAAGTCATTATCCAATTCTTTGAAAAGAACAAAGCTCAGTGTTAAGTTTTATACTCCTAAATGTCTTTTTAGCACCAAAAACACAATGTTTTTATCACCAAATTTGTGGAGGAGAAATGAATTTCCACATGTGAGGGAAGAAACATAAGAGTTTGTAACTGTAGTTTGTTTCAACACTAAATGCCTCAGGCTGTTATTTACAGTGTTTGTATTTGATGATTTATCTCTTTCTTCCTATAAAGCTCATAAGAATGAAGCGATAAGTGATTTTTTTTTTTTCCTCGAAGGAACTGGGATCATCTTGTTTTTGTTGTGCCCTGCTGTTTTCCTGTCACATTAACGCTGCTGAAATATTATTCTCCAGATGAAAACTTAATGTTCCGTTAAGTTGTTACATCACCGTGACTCTTTATTTTGGAATGTGAACTCTTGGAAGAGAAATCCAGGAACTTTGTTCAGTGTTTTTTTTTTTTTTTTTTTTTTTTTGCTTCGGAGTCTGTTCGTGTCTGAGCTGTTAGTCACCGCTTCGGATGAAGGTCAAAGGCTAAAGCGTTGCTCAGACTGACTCAGCGTATTTTTAGTAAACTAAAAAAGGATGACACATCAGCTATTTTTTTTTTACTTTTTTAAAATAACATGAATGTTTTTCAATGCACAGAACTCTGAAGTGTGGTTTGTCAATAATTCCTGGAACATTTCTTTTTTTGACACATTCACAAAAAATTGCATGAGATAACTAAAGTAATAAATGAAGGAGAAACACCACTAGTTCCTCAAAACTCTTTGGTTATGAAGATAATCTGCTAACAAAGTTGACCCCAATAGGGATCTGTTAGAGCTCAGATTGTGCAATCTTAAATATCTGTAAAATTATAGTTATAAGCATTTTTGCGGTTGCTAAGTTTGATTAGCTGAGTTAGCTTCAAATGCTAACTAGATTCAAGGATGTTTGTTTGTCATTCCCTCAAACACGAACATCAGATGTTCAGTGTGAACGATAAAGTGAAAAATAGTAATTAAAATTAAAATATTTACACAAACAAGTGTCGACAGCTACAACAGAGAGTGTGCAAAATGATACAGCAGGTAAGGTCTGACACTGTTGTGGCAGGAAACAGAACGTCTACAACGCTCCCCCCAAAGAGCTGGTTGCTTTCTGATTATATCATTATCCATCAACTGGTTTCTAAAATAGTTTGCTGTCAGAAAAACATAACTTTATTTTCCTTAATAATTAAATTAAAAATTTTGAAAGGTCATCACAAAACAAATGAATAATGGCTCCGATTAGGGCTGCACAAAATATCCAAAAACAGCCTGTGCAATGGGGGATATCGCAAAAAACTGCATAAGCTGCAATAAATGGTTGGCTCAAAGGTTTGCATTTATGAGTTTTGTCATTTCACCAATCAAATGGAGACCTTCACATATTTGGCCAATTGGATGGATCTCTTCAAAGTTTTAAAAATTAATGCTGGAATAAAAATTATTAGTTTTTTAGGTTCAGATGCTGCACGACGGCACGTGTGTTAAACACCTAACAGCCAAAATCTTTGACTTGTCCACTTGTAGCTTCAGCATCCTTGATTTTGGACTATAAAATCACTGTGAGAAATAAAAATGACGAGTTCATGAAATTGGTTAGCTGAAAGTTTTGACCATACAGTATTTGGCAGTTTTGTTGCAAATTCTGTGACATAATAGTTCAAAGAACTTTAAAGGGGCTATGTCATGTAAAATCAACTTTTTTAAGTTTTATATTATGCTATATTTTTTTATCATTTCATCAAAAACATGCCCAGAGTCTTGCTTTGACTCTGGGCTGTGTCTCCAAGCCAAGCTTCCTCATCGCGGAGCACACCAGAAAAGAAAAAAGAAAATGATTAGTTTTTTATAGTTTTTTTTTTTTTTTTTTTAGTTTGCCTGACATCCAGAAAGACATTAATACTACATGCTTATGTATTTGTTCGTGTTTATTACAAGTCATATCGTCATTACACATTGCAGGTTTTCCTAATACTGTGCAGCCCTAGCTTAGAAACACCAACAAACCAGCTCATCAGCATTATTACAAATAAATGCATAATAAATAAATAAATAAGATAGTGGCTGAAGGAAAAATCTTTGGGATCAAAGTCCAGTTAGCTTAATTTAGGCTTTGCAAAGTGTTCTAGAAAAAGGTTTCATATAAGTGTCTTCTGAGCTATAATTTTGCAGAAAGTTCATTTTTATACTATCTACTGTTTCAGGATTGTGTTTCCACTTTGTTCACTGACGGTTTTCCACAAAAAAAAAAGTTTGCCTAATTTTGATTTTCTTTTCTACATTCCTGTAAATAAATAGAGCATCTGTAAAGACAAAATGTCCCTTTAAAATCACATTAACCTCCTTTGAAAGGGAAACCTGTTCATCTGCAATCATAACCATGAATAATAAATCCATGCATGCCACTGTGTGATCATATAACTTATCATCATGCTGCTGTCATATCATGTGAGTCAGTCTGTTTGATTTGCATGACTGTTTCATGTGTTTTTAGTTGTGACCATTCATTTTTCTGATTTTAATTTTCCCCTCATCCTCTCTCCTGCACCAAACAACCAACCAGTGCTTGAGTACAAAGATAAACTGTTCACTCACTCACACCCAAAACCTGCCAGTAAGGAGAAAGTCCTCAATCAAGGTACAGTGAAACTGTCCTCCGCCGGTCTTCCTAAAGACGCTGTCTAACCCTAACCAGTGCCGGCGTTTCTGCTTCCTCTAACACACACACAAAACGCTCACTAACCAGATCAAGCAGTGTGGCGCACCGAGCTTCAAACCCCATTTACAGAGACTGTGTGGAAGGTTGTATTAATCATGGCTGACTTTGTGGGCGCCCCTCCGGGAGCTGTGGTTTTTCACAGCCCAGAGTGGGCTCTAATGTGGTCGTTCCCAGTGTTGTTGTGTTGGCTCAGCAGTGCTGTGGTCAGCTAAGGGCCGCGTCCAGAGCGTGGAGGAAAGGAAGCCATTTGTCATGACACACACACACACACACACACACACACACACACACACACACACACACACGTTATGATCCTGCAGCGTAGTCAAAGTGAACAGTTATTGTAGTCCAAAAAGAGTTAGGAGGTTGTATAAAATGTGAATAAAAACAGAATTTGCAAATCTCATAAACCCATATTTTATTTGCAATGAAGCAGAGTAAACTAATCAAATGTAAAAACTAAGAAAATTGTACTATTGCTTTTGGGAAATATGAGGTAATCTTGAGTTTTATGGCAGTGACACATCTCAAAAATGTTGGGACAGAAGCAACAAAAGGCTGTAAAAGTTAATGATGTGAACAGTAAAACGGCTAGAGGAGCATTTTGCAACTAATTAGGTTAATTGGCAACAATTCTGTAAGAGGACTGGGTATGAAAAAAGTGTTTTTGGGAGAGGCTGAGTCTCTCAGAAGTAAAGACGGTTCACCAGTCTGTGGAAAACCCTGTCTAATAATATTGGAACAATTTCAGAATAATGAAAACTGAACAGTTTGACAATACCACCTTCTACAGTTCATAATTTCACCAAAAGATTGCAAGAATTGGAAGAAATCTTGGTGCTACAAGGCAAAAAGTTGATTTTGGATGCTGTGATCGTTGGGCCCTCAGGGGCCACTACATTAAAACAAGTCTGATTCTGGTTTAGACTCAGGAAAACTTCTACAAATGATTGTCTGTAAACACAGTTCACTGTCATCACGCTGGTTAAAGCTCTGTCATGGAACCAGAGTTGTAAAGTAACTAAGTACAAATACTTAGTTACTGTACTTAAGTAGAAATTTTGGTTATCTGTACTTTACTAAAAAAAATTTCAGCCCACGTTTTACTTCATCTCCTTACATTTTTACACAATTATCTGTACTTTCCACTCCTTACATTTTTAAAAAAAAGAAAGAAGTAGAAAGTCATTACTCCTATTTCATTCCTGCTCATTAATGTTAAAAAAATATATATCACAATAAACTGTGCCTTTGAATTTAATTGTGGTTGGATGAGAAGTATGAATATATACCATTATGACACATATTAGTTTGTACACAATCCATCACAGCTGCACGCCTTTAAAAAATATCTTTGGAAAATCTAGCCTTTCATTTTACTCAATACTTTTACTTTTAATACTTAAGTACATTTTAAGTCAGATTTACTTTTGACACTTAAGTACAAAATAAATCAGATACTTTAAGACTTTTACTCAATTACACTGCAAAAATGTCTTTCTAACCAAGTTTTAAAATCTTATATCTGCCAAAAAGTCTTTTTTATCTTGTTTTGAGACTGATTTACTAAACAAGAACTGATTTTGTCAGAATAATAATCTTGTTTGCAGAATGTGTAAGATTATTTATCCTGTTTGACTCAAATTAAGTCAAACAGGATTTCTGCCAGTGGAGTAAGAAAATTTTACTTTGTAAGATTCTTGAAATGCTTGATTTGAAATGAAATAAACTTACACATTCCGAAAACAAGATTAATATTCTGACACAATCAGTTCTTGTTTAGTAAATCAGTCTCAAAACAAGATCAAAAATATTTTTTGGCGGGATATAAGGGTTTAAAACTTGGACAGTTTTTGCAGTGTAATATTCCTAGAGGAGATTTTAACTTTTACCAAGGTAGTTTTATGATAAGATACTTGTACTTTTACTCAACTATCACTTTGTGGTACTTTAAACAACACTGCATGGAACAATCCAGACATTCCATTGTCTTCATTTTTAAAATGGCCTGAGACAAAGAGAAAAACTGTCACACATTTCTAAATTACAGACTTGTTCTGGGAACACGATGACACTAAAGAGGAAAGTGTCCGGCTGCCTCTCTGATTGTATGGGGGTGCATTAGTTACATGAGCAGCTCACACATGTTAAAAATAACACCGTCAGTTTAAACCAGTACTTACAAGTTTTAGAACAACATCTGCTCCCTTCCAGCAAAACAGACCCCAGACTGTTGAGAAACCAGAATCTGACAACAAGCCCCTCCAAAAACTCCAGCAGCTGGTCGTCCCAGTTTTTTGTTTACAGATTGTTGTTAAAAGAAGAGGGGACGATTTACAGTGGTAAACATGGCCCTGGCCCAACGTTCTGAGATCTGCTGCTGCCATAAAACTCAGTTACCTTGTTTTTTCCAAAAAACAATTTATTATCCATTATGAAAAAAAATGTAGTTTTATGAGAAATGTAAATCATTGCAATCTGTTTTACTTTACATAAAAAAAACATTAAAACATTTTGGCATTAGTTGTGTTGTAATTGTTTATCTGTGATTCATGTCAGCTGTTGTGTTAATCAGGTGAGGCTTCAGGTGTAAACTGAGATCTTGTCTGTGAACGTTGTTGCAAACAGCTTTTTAAGCTCTGTTTCTCTACAAAATGTTTGGACATCCTGCCGGGAATTTCAACCAGTTGATTGGTTTATAAAGCTGACATTTATTTCAGTTTGATGTTCACATAACTTGAGAAGTATTACTGTGAAAAATCACTTTCTTGCTGATGGTGAGTCACACTTTTTGGAAGTTGCTGCATGCTGGCTTCGTTGACTTGCTAAAAAAAAGAAAAAAAAATCCAGCAACTTCTGCTTCTAATATCACCGTGCACCAGATTCACACAGGCTGTGTTGGTTGACGGACGACATGAAGGTGTTTACATGGACCCCACTGACCCGCCGTGCATGTGTGTGTGCAAGTCTGCATGCGGAGCGTAGCTCTTTGTTTGTTTGACATCTTTTCATGTGGCGTTCAAAACACGACAGCTCCCGTCCCTGTGTGCCTAACTTTTGTTTGTAAATGTGTGTTGTCAGGCATGTGGGCCAGCCTGCGCTCCAGCAGCCGCCTCAGCCAGCACCAGCCGGCTGACGTGGGCACCAGGTTAGCGGGGAAGGATCTGGCGCCCCCTGCAGGGAGCAGCAGTCTGCAGGCGCAGCTCCAGAAACATCAGGCCGCCCTTTACGTCTTTGGTGAAAAGTCCCATCTATGGGTGAGAAGGAAGAATTTAGCCCAACCATTTCACCTGCCATTCTTTTTATTTTAATTCTACAATATTTTGAAACAACATAAATTCAATTTTGATGCATAGTTTAAGTTTTGGAGGTCATTGGAACATTTCTTCTTTACTGTACTTAAGCCATTTTATGATGAGTATTTTTTTAAATATAAGTCTTTTTTGTTACATTCAAAACATAAAAATGACACTTTCACGTTCTTTAAAATATAACATCATACATTACAAATTTAAATGACTGAAACGCTTCATGAAAGGAGTTGTATATGCACTCTAAAAATGTATTGTTGAATTTACTTTACCAAGTTTGAGCAGTTTACACATCTTTATAAGAAAGAAAATTCCTCCTAGATTTTTTTTTTACTAATAATTAATGCAAAAGATAAGACAAGTCATAAATGGTTGAATTTATTTGTCTTGTCATTGTTACCTTCATTTCTAAACAATGTTTTGTGTTTGTGTCGCAAACGCAGAAAAATAAATATATAAAGACCTATAACTCTGTATTTACAGTTCATATATTAGCTTTTATATTTAAAAGAAATTTATTTCATCGGTTGGGCACCAGGATTGGGTCAGCTTCTCAAAAACTCACGATAGCAAAGATTCACGTCATCTACGGGAATATTCTGCTTTTTTTTTTTTTTTCAAAGCTCTTCAAAAACCAACGGGAAGCTGTTGCATAAGTACTTTAAAGTGCCTACATGTTCCTGTGAAAAAGAAGCCCAGAAAATTGAGTTTTTTTTAACTTACTAAAATGATTTCATCATAAGCTGTTTAGAGAAGTGCTACTCTAAAATACAAGAACTCGGAAGCTGAAGCCAGAAGGATTCCGGTATCATTTTTAAGCCCCGCCCCCTTAATGTAAACAAGCAAGACAATGCCGTTATTAAAATACAAAATATATACCTCAGAGGATGTCTTTTCTGGTGTTGATTCATGCAGGTATGTTGAAATATGTATTTTTCTATTAGATGAAAAACACAAACTGCATCCTGAAGACTAAATCTTAACATTTAGTCTGGTATTAAAAGACATGTATTATAATACATGTCGATAGCTTTAATCGATACGTAATCAAATAAATAAAAATGAATAGAATCAGAACTTCACTGTTTGGTTGGTTCAGACCTCCTCAACAGTTGTGTGGTAGCTTTATGTTGTGTGTAATGTGATGTAAATTCCTGCAGGGCCTCCGGTTGGACTCCTCTCTGAACTGTGAGCTGGTTCCGGTGGATTTCGCCGACACGCGGCAGGTGAAAGCTGCCTTTAAAAAGCTGCTGAGAGCCTGCGCCCCCAGTGCCCCCTCATCGGACTCTGAGGACTCCTTCCTGAAAGCCTTGGAGGACTCTGAGTGGATCCTGCAGGTGAGTAAACACCCAACACTTTCTAATCATATTTACAGTCAGCACACTGACTGGAAGTCTGAATATAATGCTGGAATGACCCAGCACCCTCAGCTTCTGCTCATCCTGTAAATCAGGTTCACAACATGGATAAATTATGTGAATAAATCCACTCTGAAGCCCTTTTTCCCCTAGAGAAACATATCTTGAGCAGTTATCTGATTGGCCCCCTGCAGCCTTACGATGGGCACACAGCTGAAAAGAAAAAATGCTATTTGTGGGGAAACGATCAGGGCTGAAGCAAATCATTTACAAGTTAACCAAAAATGGTCAAACATTCAGGACGAGCTTAATCAAATGTGTCAGTTGGTGTCTGCGGGTCTATTTGTTCACACGCACACATGTTGCCTTTCAACAGCTTCACAAGATCCTGCAGCTGGCGCTGTTCCTGGTGGAGCTTCTGGACAGCGGCTCGTCTGTTCTGCTCAGCCTGGAGGACGGCTGGGACGTCACCACACAAGTGAGGAGAATGCATTAATGCTTTGGTGAAAGGCTTGAATGAGACGTACAGACGAAAACGTAAAGCATTCTGAAGGAGTCGAAACACATTAGAAGAAATAAAGGCCTTCGGGTTCCTTCCTTGAAGAAAAGTATAAAGCTCGCCATTGTTCATTTACTTCAACTTTATAAACTAGTGACAGACTTTACTCACGCTAATATTAATATTGGTTATTTTCTTTACCTTTAAAAATCTTACAAATACGTCACAACGTCCTTCATATATTCAATAAAATGTGACCCGTCACATCGAAACGAGGATTAAGTCTAAAAGTGGTATAAGGAGAAATGGACAAATGTAGTTTTTTGATCAAAACATTAGCAAAAGTTGCATTTTGTCAAAACATAATGAATTAAGGCCTTATCAATGTATCATTACAATGAACTGTCTGAAATATAATCAGAAAACAAATTTTTGAAGCATTTTTTTAGAGCAGTAGCAACAAAAAACATGATTTTGAGGAAAAACGCCTTAAAATGTTGAGATTTTCCATGTGAGCTAGCAATTTTTTGTGTTTTTTTCGACTGGGAAATCTCAATATTCAAATATAATTTGAGGTTTCCTCTTTATAAGGACATCAAAAATTCTTCATTAAAATTACATAAAATTAGGAATCAGACCAAATATTTATGTATTTTCAAAACCAACAAGACAAATTAAGTCATATATATGGAATTACTTATGATATCAGAATGATCCAGGTATCAAAATGTAGCTTTTAAAGCCAGGAATTTCAAAATGTAATAAGGTCATTTTGACAAAATTTGACTTAATCCTCATTTCAATATGATGGGTCATGTATTGACTTTCACATGCAGCAGTGATTTTCTTAATTACAGACCACATATTTCTGACTCAACTGGAACAAGAATTTGTCTTAGCATCCTTTGCACAACGGCTCCATGGTTAACACTGACGCCTCACAGCAAGAAGGTCCTGGGTTCGATCCCCGGTTCGGACCTGCTGTCTTTCTGTGTGGAGTTTGCATGTTCTCCTCGTGCTCGTGTTGGTTTACTCAGGATACTCAGCACAAAAATATGTACAATAGGTTGCATTTCAGGCCCTTGAAAGAAAGATCTGCGACCTCAAAGGGATTCGCCTGGTTAAGTAATAGTAAAATTAAAAAAAGATCAACAGAAACACGATTTCACAGGCTGTAGTTTTTTATATCTTTTTGTGAGCTGTAGCTCCGCCTACTGGCTTTATCATAAGACATGGCTGTCGTTACCTCTGATGTAGTTAACTATTCTCTCTTTTCTCAAATTTCACCTCCTAAAGAGACATAAAAGCTTTAATCTGTGATCTGTGCAGGACTTTGAGTTGTGTTGACTTACTTTCATCACATTTAGGTTTGGTTTGATATCTGCGTTGAAGTTTAGTTATTAACTGTAAATCTGACACCATTACTGAGAGGTCTGAACCAGAAGAGGGGAACTGAACGTCATGTTGATGACAATCAAAATTTAGCTCAATATCTTTTAGCTGTAGCCTTTTTTGTGTTGGCTAAGCTCGGCAGATGTTAGCCCAGATGTTAGCTTGTGTAACGATGCAGAGGAATCCTGTCGCTTTGCATTTTCTTCTTTCGGCTCTGTTTATTGTGATTGAAAGCAGAAACGAGTATCTTCATGTTTTTCACCGGCCATGTGTGAATCGTAAATCTGCCGTTCTTGTTTTTCCTGCTCGTCTCCTGATCATTCGTTTCTCTGTCGAATCGATACGCAGACGTTATAAAAGATCTGAAGCCTGGCGTCAGCAGATTACTGCTCCAATCAGAAACTCGTGGTTCTGATTTAGTCTGAATGTTAGCGTCCGTCCCGATCGGTCGTCTGTAACTTTGCTCTGCTGAGCTCTGGTTTTCCACTCTGACCTGTTATGGAACATGTTCGTGTGCTTCCCACATATTTGTTCACGGGTTTTGTTAGGCCCCTGGGCCGCCGTTTAAAAGAACGGTTTGTGAATCTGATCGCGCGGGGCGCGTGTTCGGCCCTCAGCATCTTTCTCCGCGGGCCGCCGGCTCCAGCAGGCTCGATCCAGATCGGCCTACACAGGAAAATGGGATCCATATGCTCCCGTTCACGGAGCAGAGGCACCCAGCAGACAGGAAGCAGCCTCTGCTTTCTGCTCTGCCCCTCTCACACACTCCCATGCTTCATTGTTTTTATCCCCACACCTCAGGCCGCTGCAGGGTGGGGAGTTTGTCGTGGCGCTGGGGGCATTTCTTTGACCACTTGGCGCTGGATGTTTTTCCTCCTCGCTCTGCACACGTCAGGGCTCATTAGTTATGTTGAAGGTGACGCAGGCAGGAAAGACTGTGATTCATGTACAGACAAGCAGGTCTCAACTGGTCACTTTGCTGCACTTTGCTGCACAAGTGTAACAATCAGGCAACATATTTACAATCAGCGATCATGTTTTCTTCTAGGAAAAAGAAAAACAAGAAAATCTGAGTCAATTTTAAAGGTATTTGCAAAGTGTTTCTGGTAATTTGTTTGTCAGAAAAGACCAATCAAGTTCACTTTGTTCTTTTAGGTTAATGTACATTTCTTAGTAACGTTTTATAGTATTACATAAAATACTTTTCTTTTTTTATTTTGGCTGTGAAACTGACCTCAGCATCAAAAACTCAAAAATGATGTCAGAGTTTAAGTTACTTCATCGCCAAGAAATGTCCAGCGTGTATCGTCTTTTTAAAGCTTTTTGTTTTTATTGGGTCACATCTGGAAATGTGATGACTACATAACTTCAAGGGTCACCCAGCAAGAAATCTGCACATTCCAGTTCTTTTACAGTAAAATATTTAGGCTGTTTTTTTTTTTAAATGAATGATATTTTTTAATGTTCACTGAGGTGCAGCTTTTTATTAAAGTTAAGAGCTTAATGAGGTTAATAGTGTGAATGTTATGAAACATTCACACTATTCAGATCATTTTTTCTTCATGTTTTTAACACGTATCTCGTTCCGCAATTTTTGTGCCTTTTAAATGATTCGTGTATCAAAACATTCAGCTCCTTTAGGACATTCCAGCTATGGTTTTTGTTGTTCAGCTATTTATACTTTTTGAGATATCTAGCCTTTTCCTACCATTTTTATTCTCATTGAAAATATATGAAGCTGTTGTCAACATTCTTAATTAAAATACTTCAAAAATAATTAAACCTTTTCCTGCACTTTTTACCCATTGTTCCTGTTCTGCTTTATTAAAACTTTTTGTGTTAATCTTGACTTCCTTTAACTTCATTTTTTCTGCTTTTTCATCTTTTCCTGCTCCTTTCAGATATTCATCAAATATTTAAACTTCTTTTGTGTTTCTTTCAGCTTCGTTTTGCGAAATTAAGCTTTTTATGCTTCTTTCAGATGTTTTCTGGAATTTAAGCTTTTATTAGCTATTTTCAACTTTTTCTAGCTAAATTCAACCGTTTATTATAATTTCGGCTTCTTACTGCTTAATTCAGCAAACATGCTCATTCTGCTTCTTGTGCTAGATTCAGCTTTTTCAGCTCATTTTAGCCATGTTTCCGCTAACTTCAGTTTTTTTTTTTTTTTTGGCTATTTTACAAGAAATTGCTAATTTTTTGTGCATTTTTCTTCTTTTTTAGCTACTTTTCTGCTAATTTCATCTTTTGTTGCTATTTTTCAACAAATTGCAACATTTTTGTACATATTTTCTTTTCTTTTTCTTTTAGCAAAAATCTTTCAGCGATAATCCTTCGCGCTGCATTTTGGCACATAAAAATCAGTGTTTCTTTTTTCCCGTTTTTCTCCCTTCAGGTGGTGTGTCTGGTGCAGCTGCTAAGCGATCCGTTCTATCGCACTCTGGAAGGTTTTCAGGTGCTCCTGGAGAAGGAGTGGCTCTCCTTTGGCCACAAGTTCAGCCAGCGAAGCAACCTGAGTCCCAGCAGCCAGGGCAGCGGCTTCACACCCATTTTCCTGCAGTTTCTGGACTGTGTGCACCAGGTGAGCCTTTCCGCCCCGCAGCACAGGTGCACTGAAGCATCTCTAACCCTGCCTCGCCTCGCTCACCTTCCTCAGCTCATAACATCTGAATGAACTCATGACATTACTGAAACGTGAAAGGATGAACAAGTGAACAAGTAGAGAAACCACCTGTTCCAAAGGTTTTATGTCGCTCTGCAATTTTGTGCTATTTTAGCTATTAAAATATCAAAGAGTTCAGTTCCTTCAGGATGTTTCGGCTATGACTTCTGGTATTTCGGCAATTGATACGTTTTTTAAATATTTAAGATAAGATAAGATAAGATAAGATAAGATAATGCCTTTATTGTCATTGTACAGAGCACAATGAAATTACATTTCAGAACACCCCTTCAGAAGAAGACAGAACATAACAAACATAGGAGAACAGGTGCCCTGGGTCATTCAGCCACAGACCCCTGTACAGATCAAGGATCATCTTCATGAAGATCATGAGGAGGTGCTACCCTTAAAAGAAAACTAAAAAAAAACACACGAGGGAAGATTTTGGCCATGTTTTTCTTCATTGAAAACAAATGGAGCCACCTTGAACATCCTTAAAACCCTTTAAAATGTTCATGAATCTTTGCTGCTCTTACCTTCTGTTCTGGTTCTTTACGCTTCGCTGATTTTAGCTTTTCTGCTATTTTTTGCTCATTTCAACTTTGTTGTGCTTCTTTTAGCTTTTTAATGTTTTTTACACTTCTTTCAGCTGTTTTCTCCTATTCAAGCTACTTTTTTTTAGCTATTTTCAGCTTTTTTCTAGCTAAATTCAACCATTTTGTTTCAGGTACTTACTGCTTAATTCAGCAAACATGCTTTTTTTTTCAGCTGTTTTTTTACTCATTTTAGCTGTTTTCTTTGCTTTTAGCTAATTGGAGCTTTTGTGTGATAATTTCAGCTTCCTGCTTAATTCAGTGAATGTGTTTTTTCTGTTTCTTTGTGCTAACTTCATTTTAATATATTTTTAGGCTTTCAGCATAAAACTTTCATTCACACTGCTTTTTTTCAGGAAATGCAAATGCTCTTGTTAAATGTTGGTTTAGTTCAGGGGTCTGCAACCTGCGGCTCTGGGGCTACATGTGGCTCTTTGGTCCCTCTACAGTGGCTCTTTAAAAATGTGACCAAACATGACAGAGTCATTTGTTTTAGTTTTTATACACACAACAAAAATCAGTTTGTAAGCAAATATGTGATCAATACTACTAATACGAAAAATAAAACATGTTAGCTCATGCTAGCCTGTTGTTTACTTAAATAATCCAACTTCTTTCTATGATCTTTCCTTCAATCCATCAGAATTACCTTTTAAAGAATATTAAAAACTACATAATAAAAAAAAAATATATATATATATGCCTGAATAATTCAGTTGTACGAGTTTTTATGAAATTCGGTATAAACTATATAAAGTATTTTTCTTGTTTACATCAATCTGGTCTTTTTATTTGTCCTGATGTGTAAAATTCATAATAAATATTCAAATTCACAATATATTCTTTAGATATTTATATATTTTGAGTTTTTTAATGTCACCTCCACTGGCCATAAAAGTTCCCGAAAAGACCTTGAAAAGGCCCACAGACCACCAGTTGATAATCACAGTTGTAGCTTATTTTGCGGCTCTGGACACATTTTATTACTGCGTCAGAAGCAGAAATGGCTCTTCTGATCGTAAAGGTTGCAGACCCCTGGTTTAGTTGAACCCATCACAGAGTAAGATGTAAACCTACCAGCAGATTGCACCTAAACGTGTGCGGGGAGGCTGCTGCACACATGGTTTGTGAACTCAGTGATCAGTGTCTGCGCTCGCGTGTTTCAACACTCAGTACTCGCTCCTCGGTGCGTGTTCAGAGCTGCATGTGGAAAATGGCAGATCTGGGTGTTGAGGGACAGAGAAGGGGGTTTAAGGAGCTTTGAGGGGGTGGCAGTGGAGTTAAGAATGAACAGAGGACCGTGTCCACCCTGAAAAGCTAAATTAGGAGAATGCTGTGGGGTTTTTTTTTGGTTTTTTTTTTTTGTGTCTCTTGGGGTCTCGCAGACCCACTCCCATGCACTGACATCAACGAATAGTTTCTGCATTTGTCTTTTGAAACTGCAGGCTTGGCAGAACGAGGATCTGGCTTCGATTCTGGGGTGTAGAAAATTATAAACGAGGGGGGGAAAGAGGAGATTCGGACAAGAGCTGAAAATAGAAGTGCCTCATCTCCGAAACAGCTGTTGTTTTTGCCAGCAGACCCAGGTGGCCTGGGATATTTAGCGCTCTTGTTGGCCACCTCACACGGCTGGACGGGAACAATGGAGCTGCAGTCGCTCCGGCTCTGTCTGGATTGTGTCTAGCAGTGATGATGTTACTGACCTCTGGCCTCGCAGGGACAGGAGACATTCTTTCCTGTTCCTAATTTTTTTTTTTACGCTAGAGAGAAGTGAAGCCACAACGCAAGGATACACAAACCCAGCTGTCTCACACACACACACACACACACACACACACTTTCCCTCCCGGACTCTAACTGTCTTAATCCATCTTTTAATGTCCTTGCAGATTTTGGAGCAACATCCTCTGGAGTTTGAGTTTAATCAGTATTATCTGAAGTTCCTGGCCTATCACCACATCTCCAACCGCTTCAAGAACTTCCTGTTGGACTCGGACTATGAGCGCTTTGAACACGGTCTGTGTCCTTTACAGTTTGAACCACGGGGGATGTTTTTATCTTCTTTAAGCTGGAGAATGGCTTCATTATCCACAAATATTCCCTTTCTTTTGCAGATAAACTTACTGACCGGAAACACTTTAAATAACCCTGTGGCCTTGTTGCACCACACAAATTACTAACCTCGCTTACAGATGCACATCTTTCCTTTTATTTCAGTGATAATCTTCTTTTAATTTAGGTTTTTGTTAGAAAGACTAACATTTAATTTCTGGATTATCTACTAAAGTTGGATTGTTCAAGTCCTCACATACTGTACTTGTGTCCAATTAAGACAAACTTGTATTGTTCAAGGGTTTTCAGAAATATCAAAATTTATAATTTGTTTATTTGTTTGTTTGTTTTTGTCATAGGTTTGCTGTTTGAGGACAAAGGTGACAAGCAGGCCAGGAGAGGCATCTGCATCTGGGACTGCATCAACAGGATGCACCGGAGGAGTCCCATCTTCTTCAACTATCTGTACAGCCCCTCAGAGAGCGAAGTGAGTGTTTCTGTATCCTGTCGGTCTCGACTCATCGAGCTCTCGCTTCGAGATGTCTGCTGAAAGCGTCGACTCTTGTTATTAATAGAACGTTCTCTCGGTGTTGGGGATAGAAGCCAGCAGGAGTTAGTTTACGGAAGCTGCCGTGTTGCGTCATGAGCACAACCTCCTTTTACAACGGGCAAAACCAATGTGATGTCGATTGAACTTTAACTCAAGTATTTTTACATTGTGTGTTTATCAAATACAAAAGAAGTGATTGTTGATTTTATGTAGTTAAAGATAAGTTAAGGCTGTTAAAGTTTAGAGGGGAGCTATTCAACTAAATCACTCTGGGGGCGGGGTTACTGGAAGCACAGCTCGGGGGCCTAACATCCTGGGGGTTCACCTACCATTAATGGGGCGTGAAACACTGCAGTATTATATTTTACTTTTTAAATTTATTTTGTTGCATTGAAACAGAAAATTTTAGATTTACAAATGATTTGAAATCTGCTGCATTTTTATATTAAAGGTGACCTAATCTGGGGTCCTAGAATAAGTTAGGTGGGCTATACAAAATATGTTCATTTGATTTAATTCACAAAATTAATCTCGGATAATGAAATTTCACCTTTTCAGACCTGCCTGTTCTTTAGCTCTTCAGAACGTGCTGTTTTTCTTTCCCGTCCTCCCAACCTTTTGTTTACTTTAACTCCGCCTTCCCCCAGACGTTTCCTTTCAAGTATAAAGTATTATTTTACCAAAGTAGTTCATGGTGAAATTATTTACACAAACTACTTTGTTAATATTACTAGAACATTGCCATCAAAAGTAAAAATTAAATTAAATAAAAATAAAATGAAGCCACACGTCTCTGTTCTCCATGACTGTTGTGAAAACAGCAGAACCGTCCTGAGAAGAAGTGGGCGGAGTCTCAGGTTGACTCAGGTTGGGGTGGGTTGGAGTACAGTTTGTGACATCAAAAAACAGCAAACAACTTATTTCAAGACACAGAAAAATACATTTACTTATAGTAAAAATACCTCTGGGTGCATTTTTTTGGTGCTTGGACTGTTTTTACAAGCAGTACAGAACCAAATGTAAGTAAAAAAAAAAACTGAAAAAGGTGACTTTTGCGTATTAGGTCCCCTTTAAATTAAGTTAAAAAGAACACAAATAAAAAAATATGTTTTCTTTTTTTTTTTTTTGCTGGGGGGGGGGGTCATTGGTGGGCTGAATGGAAGTCACCTGCGGGCCGGATGTGGCCCACAGGCCACCAGTTAAATACCCTGGTTTAGAGACTGCCGCTTTGAACTTACAGCAGTGAAAAGCTATTTCCTGTATTAAAATATTGCAGTTTTATGACAAACAGCAAAGGTTCTCCAGCCACCGGGTCATGACTTGATCCCAGGCCGCACAGAAATAAAAACTTTATTATATTGAAATTTTATGAGAGTGGTTTTTCTTGCGTTTTTCTGTGATTTTTCTCCAATTCAACGTGTTCGTCCTGTCATTAAAGAAGCAATTGCGCTCATTTTCCTGGCTCCAAAGGAGTCTGGCTCGCCGTTGGCCTCTGTTAACCCTCGCAGCGCACCACATAGTGAGAACTGCTGTTTTTCTGTCGGGCAGGTGGTCCTGAAGCCCTGTGTCGGCGTCCCCAGCTTGGCTAAGTGGGACTTCTTCTTGGAGGAGACGCTGTCCACGGGGCCCTGTTACGACTGGAGGATGATGGCGGTGAGGTCGGAGAGCACGGAGGAGTCGGACGTCCCCGCCAGCAGCAAGAGGCGGATCGTTTGGCCGTGTTACAGCAGCGTGAGCCACGCCCAGCCGGACGCCATCACCAAGCTTCTCACTGTACGAGCACGGGACCAGAAAAGTCATTCTTGCTACTTTTTTACTTTTTTTCTCATTTTGTTTTGCCTTTTTTTTTTTTTTTTTTTTTGCTGCAGGATATCGAGAGGCTGGAGGCTGAACTGAACCAGGCTCCTGAAAAATGGCAGACAACTCTGGAACGAGTCCGACTCAGCATACAAGAAGACCTGAAACAAGAAGGAACTGTGCGTGTTAGACGAAACAAAATGCTTCAGAACATTATAAAAATATCAGAATTAGTGATCTGCTTTCACACTTTTGAATGTTTTGATGTTTTCCTTCATTCCTCGTCAGCTTTGCAAGCAGTCCCTGTCCATCTCGGGGCTCATTCCCACGTCCGGCCTGCAGGCCTTCCAGCGCCGCTCCATGCTGCACCTGCCAGATGGCGCGCTGGGCGACGACCACAGCCCCACCACAGCCAACGAGATCAGCCGGCGCGCCGCCACTCTTTACAACCAGTTCACCCCCAAAAACGAGGAGAACAGGTGGGTCGTGAACTTCCTGAGCTCCAGAGGAGAAGAAAAGAAAACACGCTGGACTCTTGGTGTAAACCGCATGCCGAGGGTCCGGTCCAGATTTGGAAGATGATTCAGCACATCAGAATGCTGCGTGTCACAGTGAGAGGGAGAATACTATGTGCTCTGTCAAAATCTGGGCGTGTAATTTTACAATTACAGCGAGGTTAAAGTACAGACTCTTGGCTCCAACATCTGGATCTTTTCCTCTGGGTTGAGAAAATACTCATTAAAATCTACTTTGTATCAATTATTTATATCTTTTTTTTGTTGCATGTGTTGATCATTTTTCATATTCCCTAATAATGCTCTGACAGACCCGTTCCAGCAGATGAAATAAGCGGATCAGAAAGCTAACATTAAAGGTATTTAAGTAGTTTACTCTGGCTACAACATGGTTGTTTTCCAGGTCTTACGAGGGGATTCTGTACAAACGAGGAGCTCTGCTGAAGGGCTGGAAACCTCGCTGGTTTGTGTTGGACATCACGAAGCACCAGGTGAGCAAAACGCTCCTCCGTCAGATTTTGCTTTGCGGTGGGGTTAACGGCGATGTCTCCACAGCTGAGGTACTACGACACCGGCGAGGACACAAACTGCCGAGGCCACATCGAGCTGTCCGAGGTGGAGGGCGTGACGATTGCGGCGCCCACCATCGGAGCCCCCAAACACATCAGCGAAAAGGCTTTCTTCGATGTGAGTACCAACGTTTTGTCCTTTTTTATAAGCATTCGCAAAAATATTTGACTTTCCTTTAAGGGACGTGCCAACAATTTTAAACTAAAAAAAAACAAACACTTGAAGCCATTTTGTTAAAATAACGCTTGATCTCTTCCAATACTTACAAGATGCCTTCACATGTTTTTTTTTCTTTGCATGATAGAGCTTTAACCTCCATTTGTGGATGGCATGACCAGGCTTGTCACTATATAGATTTGCTGGACGATTAATTGTCTCAGAAATTATTGCCATAAACAATAATATTGTCTGATGACCGTTTTAAAATGAATATAATGATAATAGCTTAACAATGTAAGTACATCCTCTCAAAGATCAATAAACCTTAAAGTGCCTGTGACATGCCTATCCTTCAAATACAAAAAGTCAAAGAAAACATTTTTATACTTAAGAAAATAGGCATAGTAGACATGATTTTACCCATTTTGTCACATAACTGGCCCATTTTCTTTTGAATTTGCCTCAAAGTCAAACAGGAAGTGACATCAAAGGGGAACTCATTAATAATTAAACCTGCTAGTTTCTGTTTATTAAAACAATTTTTATAAACTTAAATCTTCTTCATCTCTCTTTGATAGCGACTAAAATAATCTAAAGAAACATCATATCCTTCTCTACAGTCTGTTTTGTTAGCTTTTGTAACAATGCTCTGTTCACATGCAGACATTCCCTTTTTACATCACTTC
>JAUBOC010000043.1:7318230-7343002 GCA_032275365.1 Anablepsoides cearensis | reverse complement strand
TCTATTTAAACACAAAAACAACATTTTAATAACAACTAAAGGGGACATAGATACTTTATTATGGTATAGTATTTAAACATATGCCTGAGAAACACATAATATAACCCCTTTAAGAGATGTTACAAACACATTGTCTTTATTTAGCTCACTTGCTGAGTCTAGTCTTATAGGGAACCATAAGCAGCATTAGCAACATTAGCATCATTAGCAACATTAGCAGCATTAGCGGTTGCTTTTGTCTCAAGGATGATGACGTCATATCAAGAGCCTAAAGGCTGCGTTCCATTCCAAAATACTTAAATGTAAATTTCAGCATTTAGCCACAACATTTAAGATTGAATTTTTGCATTTAGGTATGGAATTTATCATTTACAAATATTATTCAACATTTAAGTTTGACATTTAGTAAAAATGTGCAAAAGAACAGAGAGCTAAATTACAGTAAAATGTTAGTGAAATATTTTTAACTAGGATTTTACTCTCACAAAGTGAGCTTAATGCTTAAAAGCTGTTAGTCACTTTTTTTATATTTTTTTTTTACACTTGGCGTTCCATACAAAAAGGCTTTGCCTGGAACTTACAACATAAACAAAATCCTTTAACTCTCCTTGTGACACTGTTGTTTTCAAATTTTATATAAATAAAATTGACATATGATTTAATTTACTTTCTCAGCCTTGTGAAATATTTGCCTGTTTTGCAGATTTGTGTTTTTTCCATTTGTATTTTTGTTCCTATTGGGTTGCAGTTTGTACGAAATTCATCAAACAATTTAAGTTTGACTTGAGTTAAAAAGAAATTAATAAAAGTGGTTAAATAAACGTTTTAGTGTTAAAATTAAAGAAACTGTTTGTGAGATTTTCGTTTAGTCACTTTGGATTTGTCTATATTTGTCATACAGACAAAAATAGGACCACATTTTATGTTTTCTTTGAATTTTTTATCACATTTTTCTCGTATCTCTTGTTTCTCTCCCTCTTTGAGCCATTTGTCCAAACATAATCCCATCAGACTCCTCCTCACCTCCTCAATGACGATGATGAGCGGGTATTTGTCTTCAGACAGGAAGTTGAAGATGCACCAGACTTTGAAGGCGTCGCTGTCTGAGATGATGAGGCGCTGACTGTGAATGTTTTTCTTGTAACACAGCGTCCAGCACATCCTGTAGAACTCGATCACGTCGAAATCCTCACACACCTGTGATCAGAACCAACACCAGTATTATGAGTCTGTTTACAAAGCAGGGGTCTTTGTTTGGTTCCTTTCAGGAGCTCGGCAGGATGTGAAGTGCAAGTGTGATGTCACCAGAAAGTCTCATTTTCATTCAAGTCAGAGCTCAGAAGAGAAAAGGCCTGAAAACAACCTCACAGAGTGAAGTCTGAGCAGCTGAACTGAAGAAGTGAGTTACATTTTAAAACTCTCTGTTAGTAATATTATTATTAATCTGTGTGAGCCAGCAGTTATCAAAGTGGTTGCATTTTTCTAATTAACAAGATTTATTTTCTCTTATTATTTACCAATAAATCCTAATATGTGACCCATTATATCGAAATGAGGATTAAGTCAAATTTGGTCAAAAAGACCTATTATCAGATTTCTGGCTTTAAAAGCTACATTTTGATACATGTGATATCATAAGCTTATCCAGAGATATGACTTCATTTGTCTTGTTTGTTAAGACACATTACTGTTTGGTCTGAGTCCTAATTTTATGTAAATTTATTGAGTCATTTTTGATGTCAATATAAAGAGGAAACCTCAAAAAGTATTTGTATATTAAGATTTCCCAGTTGGAAAAAAACAAAAACATGCTAGCTTACAGGGAAAAATTCTAAATTTTAAGGCTTTTTTACCTCAAAATCATTTTTTTGTTGCTACTGCTAAAAAAAATGCTTCAAAAACATTTTTTAGGATTAAATTTCAGACAATTCCTTCAAATGATACAGATAAGGCATTAATTCATTATATTTTTACAAAATACAATTTTTGCACAAGTTTAAATCTAAACCCTACACCTGCCCATTAATCCACATTACACTTTTGTTTCGATGTGATGGGTCACATATAAGCTTTGATGTCTTTTTGTGTTGTGACTCAGAATTACTGTGAAAGTTCAAACGTTTGGTCCTCACCTTGTCGAGGATGTACCTGTTGAGGTAAGGCATGTAGCCGTCGTTAGACAGGGGCCCCTCGTTGTCGTCTTTGAAATGCTTCTCAAAGTTCACGGGATCATGAGGGATCTTCATCACGGTGCACAGGTTGTAGGACAACACCTGCACACCCAGAGCAAGACCGTCAATCGAGCGATCAAACACAGTCTCCAGGAGAATAATGACATAACTCAAGTTTCAGCTCTATAACTGATGATTTGAGGGGAAAATTTAAGAATTTTATTGCACCAGCCCCACAGCATGACGCTACCACCGCCATGCTTGACAGCTGGTACAGTGTTTTTCAGGTTTTAAAGCCTCACCCTGACCCCTCCAAACACTTCTCTTTGTGGCCAAAGAGCTGAATTTTGCTCTTGTGTAATCATTAAACGTTTCTTCTGAAGACATTAGGCTCGTCAGCTGTTAGACTCTACAACCATCACTCCCAACAATCTCGATAAGCATCCATGTTTGTGTTTGCACGCCAAACAATCCTACCTCTCAATCATTACATAAATAATAACCAGTTTTTTCCTGTACTGGAACACTGACTTAATGACTGAGTTCGACTCCGTTTGCACACCCCCTCGGATCATGAGTCATGACAGTTTTTTTCTGTAATTTTGTATTTTTCTGAACAGTATCTTGCTTTTATTTTCATTTTTATCTAATTTCATCTTTATAGTCTGGTTCAGTAATTCTTATTCTTATTTTTATTTTGATCTATGTTTATTTTTTATTGTTACTATCTTTAATTTGACTATTATTGCTACAGTTGATAATGTGACATAGCAATATACTGTTTTTGTGGATTGATGTATGTTTCTGCTACTGCTATTACGCCTGAATTTCCTCGCGCGGGACAATAAAGGCTGTTTCTATTCTATTCTTTTCATCCATGGGCAGGCACTACCAGCTGCAGTCAGTCATGATCACTAAAGACAGGCTTGACCTTGTGAAGTAAAAAAAACTTTTCATCACCACTTATTAAAAAGTGAAAGTATGTGCATATTTGAGCTTTATGCATCCATTTACTTTATATGTTGTAGCTTATTTAGGTTTGATAAATCAGCTAAATGAACTGCATTAATGTGTCTAATGATTGGAGGTTTGGAGTTTTGTTTCTGACGAGCATCAGCAGCCAAGCAGAACTCCAGTTCTTCCTGTGGTTCAGATGCAAAACACTTGAACTTGAACTTTTTCTGCTCCATGAACAAACCAGCCACACACACATCAACAAACAACAACACTGGCATCATTTTCTTATCTTTACTACCAAGACTTCATATGGATCTGTGGGTAATTAGCCTCAGAGTAGCTGTGATCTAACACACTTTTATGATATGCAGAAATAAAGTTTTTGTCCTGCAGTGGGACTAAAGTGAGGCAGGAAAAAAACCAAAAACAATAATGTGAGCAGAAACTCACCTTTAACTGAGATTTGGAGACTTTTCCACGATGATCCACATCCAGGGCTGTGAAGGCGTGCCATATGGCCTTCAGCAGCTCCTCCCGGAGCCACATTCTGTCAGTCTGTCCTCCTGTCTGTCTGCTGAGACACAAACACAGAGGAGCAGAAGGAGAAGTGGGATGGAGACTCCAACCACGTGATGCTGACTTTTTTTTTAACCTCAGGGGATTTGAGTTTCAGCAACACCCTTGTGCTGTTTGATAGTTGTCCCAGTTAAGTTCCTCACATTTAAACTGATTTTATGATGTTTTTGTCTTCATGCTTGGATTTTTGTTTAGTTAACTGACAGGTGTTTTGTGTGTGGAAATCTTGTTTACAACATGGTTTAATAGAAAGCGTGGCAAAAGTTTTATGTTTTCATCTTTAGGGAAATCTAACAAACTAACACAACTTTTAAATCTAAACTTTTATGTCCCAAAACATGAAAACACCATCTGGTTCTTCCAGGTCTAAATAAAACTTTAAAAAAAAGGTTTGACTGTTTTACAGTGTTGTAAAGTAACTAAGTACAAATACTTTACTTAAGTAAATTTTTTGGGTATCTGTACTTGAGTAATTATTTTTCAGCCTACTTTTTATTTCTAATTCTTACATTTTCACACAATTATCTGTACTTTCTACTCCTTACATTTTTTAAAAAGAAGTAGAAAGCTGTTACTTTTATTTCATATTTGCTGTTTTCAATTCAGCACGTTTTTGTAAAAAAATAAATACTTTCCATATAAATTGTGCCGCCTGGATTGAGTGAATTTAATACTCATTTCTGCAAGTTTTTTTGGGGAGGTCACCTCCTAATAAATGTTACAGAAAATCTAATTGTTCATTTTAAATCAATGTTTACTTTTAATACTTAAGTACAAAAATATCAGATTTTTTAAGACTTTTACTCAAGTAAGACACCTAAAGGAGACTAACTTTTACCGTATAATTTTTTTGGTAAGATACTTGTACTTTTACTCAAGTATCACTTTGTGGTACTTTATACAACACTGGAAAACACCATCTGGTTCTTAAGATGCAATAAAAACAAAAGGTTTGAATGTTTTAGAAATTTAATAAATCAGTTTCTAATCATTTTAAAATCAGAGTCGTTGACTTTATGAGGAACTTTATATCTCTTTCAGGATCAAACTTGATCCTGTGCAGTTTAACTTTCCTGCTCACACAAGAAATAAGTTTGTTTTTTGTAATTATATTAAAAAAAAAAAGCATATTTCCACAGATAATTTTCTTTTAAAAAACTTTATTCAGCTTTAGTTTACTGAAAAAAACAAACAAAAAAAAGTGTTTTAGCTTTGTTTATATTGAAGGTTTATTTTGAATGATTGAGTTCTGATTTACAGCAACCTGTATTAGTTTAAAACTGAAATTTAGAAAGCAACTTTACCAGAAACTAAAATTAATATCCTTTTGATATAAAAGGCATCTAAAAATGTCTTGTCTGGAGAAGCTCAGTCCAGGTAAATATTCATTTCCAGCCAGAAACATGAAGTCAGCTCTGCAGAAAACACTGAACCATCAGTTTTAATGAGATTGTTAGGTAGGTTTGAAGCCCATGAACTTTTTTTTTTTTTGCAGTGGTTCAAACCCAGATTTTTAAAGTCTAAATTTCTGTTGCCAAACTTTGTTATACTGCTTAAGAACTGCCAGTGTTTGTTTAATCTGGTTCAGAATTGCAATGTTAACTTTTTATAAATTTAAGTGTAATTCTCTGACAAATAAAAGAGCCGCTGCCCTCTAGTGGAACCAAAACATTAAACCCATAAACCACAAAGGAAAGTCACAGCCATGAACTCCCTTTTTTTATGTTGTTTTCTTTTTTAATATGTTGTATATATAGATGGTTCATCCATACACCAACCAAAAGCTTGAGACCTTCACGATAGGTTGAATTGTACATGCTTCGACGATGTATCCGTTTAGACATCCGGCGCTTGCAAACACTCGTCCTGTAGTCATATTGAACACCAAAAGCTTCCACTTTTCCTGAAATCCTGGTTTTCCAAATCGCAGTTGATCCACTCTAAACCAGATGCACAAGGACCAGCTGGTACGATTGCAAAGCAAACAAAGTTACAGCTGTATTTCCCCCCCCCCCCTCTTTTTTTCTTTTTTTAAATAGTCTTCAATTTTAAAAAAATTGCAGTCTGATACAGAAGGCTAGAAGACCTGAACAATATGAAAGTGCTAGTCATTAATTTACAGAGATCAGGCATCACATAGTGCTATGAATTATCCAATATGCTACATATGAATACAGCTGTTGATACCTTATAAAAGCCTCTGGTTGTTTTTTCAAGGCTACTTGAAAAATAATAACCTTGGCTTGTATGTACATAAACATGAGTGTTTGTTTATGCAGAAAGTAACGCAGATTTCACCACTACCAGAGGTATAATCTTATTACGGCCAATCGGCCACATCAGTGATAATGAAATATTTAGTCCCATTATCAATTGTCACGCCCCCTTTTGTTTGACTGGGAAGAAAAGACGAAATAGTTGCCGTTGAGGGATCCCCTCCCCACCCACCCCAACACACACACATGCAGGGCTCCAGACAACAGCGTTGTTCAGGGCTTCTTCTCTTCGTGCTCAAGTCCTTGGTTGTTTTTGTTTTCCTGAGCCATCGGTTGCGTTTTGGTTGCTTTTCCCCCACATCTTCTGGTGCTATTTCCCATTTGACAGATTGAAGAATGACTCAGAAGAACCAGTTCTGGAACCACTACTTTTAGGGAACAACACAAGCTTTTGTTTTTTTTTTTTTTTTCACTTCACTACAATCAGTCACAGAGTAATAAAAAAAAAAAAAAAAAAGTAGAACAGACGACTCAATTCATTCCCGGAGCGGTGCCGCCGAAGTTGAACGTGGATGGCACCACTGGCGTCGCGAACTTGTAGCCGCCGTGCTTCTCGATCATCTTAGATTCTGTGAAAGAAAGAAAAGCAACAACGGTTTGAAACCAAGAAAAAAAACATTACCTTCTTTAGACTTCAAAATATTCCTGGATAATCCACAGTATATATTCTGTAGGTACACAGATTACACTGGATGTTCACCTCTGACTAAAACAAGTCATTGACCGGCTTCTGCTAAACTTAATGACATTCTGAGTGGCTAATTAATTATTTGAAGCAGGTGTGTTGAAGCCATGAGGACCAGTGTTAGAGACGCCTGGTTTAGATTAAACTTTCTGTAATTAATGAGGGGGAATCTTCGGTGCTTCATAACTTCATTACAACAAATTATAACTCAAATATTGATGCATTTCAATTAACTTGAAACTTAAACTGATTTTTATACACACATATGACTAATAAACAGAAAAAAACAAAAAAAAAAAAACCAGTAATAATTAGAACAGATGCTAACAGAAACTACCACTGAATATCTAACTATTTATTTACTTTATTACCACCATTTATAAAAAAAAAAATCAAAATGCTTCCAATACAAAAAGCAGTCATGATATTTTAACTTCAAATATAACATCATTCTTCAGGGTTCAGCAAAGATCAGATGGAAAATTAAAAACTGGAAAGTGAAGCTTTTTGTAATAAAAATAAAACCTATTTGTTGCCAGGTTTGTTTGTAAAATAAAGAATTGAGACAAAAGGAGAAGCATGAACAGGTTTATCACTATCAAAACCTCCATAATTATTGGCTTTATTTTTTTATATATGGTCTTGATCATTATTCTAGATGTTTAAACCAGTAGAACACAAGTGTTTTATTACATGTGGTGCTGGGAATTAAATAAGAAAGTGGAAAAAAAAATGCCATGTAGAAAATTTGCTTTATTGTTGAAGTTTAGGCGCTTCATCACTGCTTCACTCGTCTTAGTCGGCGCTCACCGTGTGCCGCTCGCCTCTGGTCTGCGAGTGTGCCGATGTCCAGGAGCTGTTTGCGCTGCTCCTCGTCGAGGCCTTGCGTTAAGGCCTGGTACCACGCCGGATCCCGGGTCTGAACATCTGCATCAAACGGGTGAGATCAGTGACTGACGCACAAACTGACATCCATTAAAAAAAAACACCACGCCGGTGTCTTACTCTGTAGTATGGCTTTAAAGATCTGATACTCGTCCACTAAATTATCTTCATCGTCTACGGTTGTAGTGTAGCCTTCCAGCGCCGTCTCCTCAGCGTCGTCATCCTCCCAGTCGTCGTCATCGCCGTCTTCTCCCGCCTGCTTTGCAAGCATCTCCAGGTACTCCTGACCCTCTTCGTCGATGTCATCCTCGTCACTACCCAGCTCCGCTGCAGAAAATTGAAAAAAAAAAAAAAAAGGCCCAATTTTATCAGTTTTAAACAAAGAATGACCAAAGCTTTAGCAACCCAGAAAACACTTACTGTTATCATCCTCCTCCTCCCCGTCCTCATCGTCATCATCATCCTCGTTCTCATGCTCTGCTCGACAGACGTACGCCCTCTTCAGACCGCTGAACAGGAGGATGGCTGCGGGGAGGAGCTGGCTGCCCACCTGGTTGATGGCCTGAGGCCTGTGATCCAGGTCCATGAGGGCACAGAGTCCCAGGATGCACATCTTCCTGTCGTGGAGGCTGTGAAAGAAGCAACAAGTCTGGTTTAAAAACATTACTGAGTGGTGGTACAAAATGTTTCTAATGATATTAATATGATATGTTGCAACATGTTTGCACAATTAACTAGAAACTGACAAAATAAAGAGTGTTATCTGCAACTCCACCACTAGATGTCACTAATTCCTGCAGAATGAAAGGCAACAGAAAGTCTCACCCGAGGAAGCAGTCCACGTCTTTAAGCCACTGGGTTATGAAGTGGTTGGTGATGGGCTCCGTGTGGTTGGGGAAGCGGAGATTCTCCAGGGTGTTGAGGAGCAGAGGGGGGCTGTAATAAAGTGCAGCTATGGCCACCTGCAGGCACATGGTCCTCAACTCGCTGGTCTTAACCTCCCGCGTCAAACGCTCCAACGCAGTGCCCACGAACAAGGGCACAACCTGCAGGAGCAAGTTTAGATGTTAGAAAATACAACGCCAAAGTGTTTTTTTTTTGTGTGTTAAAAGAGATAACAGCTTTGCATTTTACTCGTGGGAGATGAAAGACCGACCTGATCGATGCCGCGACCTTTGCACTGCAGAATGATGACCTCTAACATCTTGGCTGCATGGCACTCAGGGTCCTCACCTGGATCACCTGTCAGGATCTGTACAAGTGACAATGAGTTAAATCACTTGAAACATCATGATTAAAGAATACATGAGTCTGTGAAATACAAAAAGTCAAAATAAAATATATTTATATTTAAAAAACCTGGCATAAAATACACAGGATTTTACCCGCTATGTTACATATTTGGCATATTTTCTTTTGAATCTGCCTCAGATAAAGTGAAACAGGAAGTGACATCAAAGGGAAACTGAGAAAAGAAAATTCCTTGGTTTTTGTTTATTGAAACAATAATATTTGAACTATGACTCTCATATACCTATGATAGAGATTAAACTAATCTAAAGAAACATCAGATTCTTCTCTAGTCTGTTGTTGGCAATAGTAGCAATGCTCTGTTTGCATTCAGACATTCCCCTTTGACATTAATTCCTGTTACTGAAAATGCAAAAATCTCAACAATTGTTCATCTCAGCGGTGTGAAATATTTTTTACAGTATGTTATCTTTCCAAAAATACATTCGTATTTATTACAAAATAAAATGTCACAGGCACTTTAAATCCTTTATTTCAAGTGGAACTGTAATGCTTTGGTCTAAATTCCTTCTTATTGTAACTCCACAAGCCCCTCTTTCAACCCTTTTCTGAGGTGTGTCTCAGATCAACCCGCTTTGAAGCTGTCTCTTTAAATGTAAACTTCACACACTTCCTCCAGCTTTCATTCCTACTTTGATATAGAGGGGTTTACTACTATATAGCAGAACAGAAATGTTTTATTTACATTTTTTTTACCATTATTTAACCAGGCAAATCCCATTGCAAATACCGTGACGTAACACTTTCTGAACAGGTTGAAAAATATGACCCAAAATCAATATAAAAGATATCTACGCTGAACTAGGAGAAAATTAAAAAATTAAATTAAACTTTTCTGCAATCTGCACTCAGAGACTCAAAGTACACAACAAAACACATTTAATTGCGTAAAAAAAAGAGCAGATTTTGCTTTGATATGTTGCCGTTAATATAATTTAGAAAAGGTGCATTATTTGCAGCATCATTTACCTTTTTGCACATGCTGTAGATAATCTCCAGGTATTTAGTGTCAGACAGGAGGGTGTCTGTATCAACTGTGACATAGTTGTGAAGGAGAGGCATCATATCTGTGAAACAAGCAAAATCATATAAATAAAAACCATCAACTGTAAACTGTTAGAGTAAATTCATGACCAGCTTTTAAAAATCTTCATGTCGCCTTAAAAGACGCTTCTTATTTAATGCAAACATTCTGCGAGCGCACACACACACACACACACACACACACCTGTGAAGTAATCAAACCCATCTTGCTGGAAGACTTCATACACAAGAGGAAGAAGCTGCCACATTTGTGGTGACACCTGCTGGCAGGTCAGGCTATGAGCCAAGGACAGGATCTCCTCATAGAATTCTGGGAAGAGTAAAAAGAAAGCCGAGTCACAGGAGGGAAAACACGAGCCGTGTATCGTCGACGGCTTATCTCGTAAGCTGGCAGACGAGAGTTTGAAGGCGAGGTGGAATGTGAAACACGAACCGGGAGAACCGGTTGTGCTTACCCAAGACATGTTGCTGCAGAACTGTGCCAATCACCTGCAGACAGATGCCCTCCAGCTGCTGAGTAATCTGCAGTAAAAAAGGTCAAAAGGTCATGGGAATTTTATCTACGCCAAGCTCAGACAGAGGTTTTATCTTTACAGCGCGTTACACAATTTATTACACAAACTATGAGAATGTTTAACAATGTATCCTACTATTTTGTATACAAACTCATGAACTGCAGAGCCTTAAAATATGGAGAAAAAACTAAATGGAAAGAATAAATATTAACTTGGAATTATATTTCTTCTTTTTTGAAAATCAACAGGGCTTCTAAAATGACTTAAATGCCTTTAAATAGTGGAAAACAGTCAAACAAGCCTTAAATATAAAATCTATGAACAGTCTAGATACCTAGAAGCAACAACGAGAAATAGATCTTTATCAGGGTATGTACAGAAATTCTTAAATTAAATGTAATTTTTTGAATATCGTCATATTTTATTACTTTTTATCGTCTTTAAATTTTGCCAAATTCTTTTACGTTTTAATACACTTCAAAACACCTTGTTTATGCATCCGTGTTACATGCAATGCACTAAATTCATCTGTCAAACAGAAATAACTGCACATTCTCAGCCATCACACAACCAGAAACCCCGACGGTTAATGGTTGGCTGGCTGTGAGCACTGGGAGTGCATCAGCAGACTTGGTGGAATTGTGCCCCGGCACTATTTCTAGCTCCTGCCTCAGCCTCTGAGTCATTTCCAACACGGTGAGAACAGAGTGTGTTCCCAGGAGTTGGTGGGTGGGTGTAAGTGTGTTGGCAGGCAACCCTTGCAACAGAGCGGAGCTGCTCCTGCAGATGAAGTGGCACCGAGCTGAGCGGTCAGCTGAGTGAGTGTGTGTGTGTGTGTGTGTGTGGGCAGCGCTCTCTGCGGCTGTTACTGCTAACCTCTTTGTGGTCCTCCACCACACTCAGCAATGTGTCGATGGTGTTGAGGATGCTCATGGCAGTCACAGCCTTGTCGTCGCCCCCCTCCTCGTCAGGCCCCGTCTGAATCACCTGGTTGAACGTCATCGCCTGACGAAGAGCAAAAATCAGGGTCATAAGAATCATATTATTTCCCCCCCAAACACAGGAAGTGACAAATAAATCTAATTGTAGCAATCCTTAAAGTAGACATATCCTGCTTTTTAATCCTGTTTCACATTTTAATCATTCAGTTGGGCCTTTTAAAGTGCCTGTGATGTCAAATTTTTGTAATACATATGAATGCATTTTTAGAAAGAGGACATGGATAAAATATTGCAAAAGAAATTTCATGTTGCTGAGTTGAACAGTTGTTGACATATTTGCCTGTGAAGTAACAGGAAGTGATGTCAAAGCGGAGTGTTGCTACAACAGCCAACATCCCAGACTGTAGAGTTCAAATAATATTGTTTTACTAAACAAAGACCAGAGAGTTTTCTTTGTTGACGAGTTCCCCTTTGATGTCACTTCCTGTTTCTCTTTGGCTGAACCAAGTTCAGAAGAAAATATGCCAGTTATGGGACAAAATGGGTTAAATCGTGTGTATTATTCCAACTTTCTTAAATATAAAAGATGTTTTCTTTGACTTTTTGTATTTGAAGAATATGAATGTCACAGGCACTTTAAAGTGGAACTGCAATGCTTTGGACTGAATTCCTCTTTGGTCAAACTTCACCAGCTCTTATTTCATCTCTTTTCTGAGGAGTCTCAAAGTAATTGTTCCTTTAAGGTGCTTTAAGCCCCCCCCAGCTTCCAGACTGGTCGAGTCAGGTTTGAGAGGGGGGGGGGGTAACGTTTTCCCCAAGTACACAACAAAATGTATTTATCAGCTTGCGTGACATGTCCCCTTTAAGACTGACTTACAGTCCACTTAAAAGGGCAATATTATGTGATTCTCAGGCATATATTTAAATTCTATACAATAATAAAGTAACTATGTAACTTTCTATGTTTAAATAGAAAATAAACTTGACTTCTCATCATTTCTGTTTCTAAACATCTTGAAATTGGCCTCTGTCTCTTTAAGAACCTCCTCCTTCCACTTCTGTTACACTCATTTCAGCACGGGCCGTGTGTGTGTGTGTGTGTGTGCGCTCTGTGATGAGGAAATTCAGCTTCAGCCCAGAGGAGGATATGATCCCAAAAGGTGGATCTAGGCTCAATGGGTTTTTTTCTTTTGCTCTCCTGCCTGCTGCCTAAAAACCCTGCAGGATTTCTCAAACATGCATGAATGAGTCACAACAAGACTCTAGCCATGTTTTTGATGAGAGGATTGTTATCCTTGTTATAAAACTTTTGAGTTTTATAACAAGACATAAAACTCAAAAGTTGATTTTACTTGATATTACCCCTTTAAAAAGCAAATAAATTATAACTACAGTAAATCCTATTAGTTTCTTATATTGGTGATTAAAGTGCCCTCAATTAAAAATCTGTAGCAAAACCTACAAATGCCAACCATCCCCAGTGTTTGTTTACATACAGAAACAGCCGAAATGACTAAAAAAAAACAGCTCTGACACCCCCGCTCTACACAAACGACACTCACCAAGTGCTGTGTCATCTCCACTGCAATGGGAGTCACCTCCTCGCTGTATTCACAGATCATCTTTTGAATGACATTAGTGAGATCGTCATTTTCCGTCTCCCTGACGATGTTCAGCAGCGCGTGCATCACCGGCCGGATGTGGGGGGCGATGTATTCTTTGGCTAATGGACACAAAGCCTCGGTTAGACGGCGGCCCGAGCGGCTGGGTGAGCTGGCTGGCTGCAGCTCTGCTCACCTTTCTCCTGGTTGCTGATGAGAACCTGCAGGGCGATGGCGGCCTCCACCTTCACAGGCATCTCGTTGTCGTTGATCAGACAGTTTCGGGTCAGCTCGAGAGCGTTCTGCAAGTTCTGATCGCTTTTGAACTTCACCTCACAGAAGTAATGCAACACCCAGCATGCCTAGGAGGAAAATCATAAAAAAAAAAAAAATAAGAACACAATGTTGTGTGACGGGTTGAAGCAGGTGACGTCTGGTGATTGACACTCACTCTGGCCCTCATGTAGCCCAGTTCACTGCGGAACAAGGGGAAGACGTGATTCTGCAGCATGAACTCCATCTGGTCTTTGTAAATCTTTTTCTGTGGGATTAGTAAAAACATTAACAGAATTTAGAGTCTGCATGTTGAAGGAGACCTATGATGCACATGTAAATCATTCAGTTTGGGTTCATATAAAGTGGAACCGCAATGCGTTGTCCCTCCTTATTGTAACCCCACAAGCCCCCATTTTAACCCTTTTCTTAAGTGTCTCAGATAAACTCGTTTTGAGGCTGTCTCTTTGAATCAGAGCTATTCAACTGGTGGCCTGCGGGCCACATCCGGCCCGCAAGTGACCAAAGTTCGGCCCACCAATTTGTTCATTAATCTCTTAGGACCAAACCCCCAGTTTTCTACTTTAATTACTCTAAGTTATTTTACTTAAACATAGACATGTTTGGTATCTACAGAAATGTCACAATCTTGGCTAGAAGCTGTAAAAAAATTTTTCAATGAACACTCAAGACAGTCAAAATTACAAGCAGTTGAAGATAAAACTATGCAAGTGAAAATAAAATTAGTTTAAAAATTTGGCAAATGAGAGATGTCAAAATAATATTTCATATTGTTTAATAGTGCTGTCCTAAACGATTATTTTTACGATTATTTGATTAATCTAATGACTAATTAGATTAGAATGACTAAGGCAGATGTGGCAGTGGAAGGTGTCAAAGCAGTTTGGATAGAAAAACAAAGTAAAAAAAACAAAAAACGACTAAGCGATTATTAAATTAATCGTCGATTATTTTAATAATCGATTAGTCGTCGAATAATCGATTAATCGTAGCAACCCTATTGTTTAATTATCATTACTTTTATAGGGTTCTGTATGTTATATCCATGATTAAATGCAGCAAAAACTATTTCAAAAGGCAACAGATCTTTGTAACCCTTGGTTTATTTACATAATAACGTTAATTGTTGGATGCTCGGCCCCTGAGCTGTTGAAATGCAGTAACTGTGGCCCCCAGAGTAGTTTAGTTGAATATCCCTGCTTTAAATCCAAACTTCACATTCTGATCTTGCATTTGCACACCTATAGACTCAGAGTACACAACAAAATGCATTTAACGACTTAAAAAAAAAAAAAGTGTATTTTGCATGATATGTCTCCTTTAACGTGTAGAGCAAATATTGAAATCTGCTACAATTTTAAAATATATTTCCAAACTGTGGGCCACAAGCTTAACTTTACTAATCTTGTACCAAAAACCAATTCCTGCCCCAGGTTTAGGCCCTGATCTACCAAATGTTCATGTAAACACACAGCTACAAATGTTCACTAGCTTGGATCAGAGGTGTTTAAAATACATGGAAAACAGTAATTATCAGGTGTTGTGTTTAAGAGGCTGAGAACAGTTTACCTTCAGCAGGATTTCAGCTAAAGAGCCGATCATATGTAGGGCACCGTCTTTTTTCCTGGGGTCTGAAGCCAGATCTGTGAGAATCTGATAACAGAAGCCCATTGTCTTTTGCAGCACCTGAACAAATGATAGAAATAACAGAGCCCATTATTTCTTCGTGCATCAACATGTTTTTAGTGTAACTGAATCAATTTCTATTCAGGAAGAATTTGACCATAAATTATTGTCAACTAACTTCTTTCCTCTTGTTGCAGACGGTGAAAAGGAGCGTCTGGGCAGCTGTTGTTGGGGAGATGAAGTCCTCAAACACATCTAATTGAGACAGCAGAAACACGGAGAAGCCGTTATAAAAGTCGCCACACTTGCACTGAATTCCTTTCCAGTTACAGGCTCCGGCTCTCTTTGCTCACCAAACTTCATACGGATGTATTCATAAGGATCTTCCTGCCAAAGCTCCTCGTCCGAATCTGTGTAACACATGAGGGGGAAAACCACATCCTGAATGATGCCCTGAAAAACAAGAGATGTGTCGGAGAGGTTTAACACAGACCAGCTGCAGATGAGCAAACACATAACTGACAGAAAAAAAAAAAAAAAAAAAAAAGAGTTGCTTCACTGCTTTGATCAGACAGAAATCTTGGGACGAAACGAGATCTGATGCTCAGATTGTGGTTGAAACATACAGAGAGATAATCTTTGCAGCAATTAATTCTTCATAAAATAAACCAGAAACATCTTTTTAACAGAATCAGCTAAAGCAGCTGTATTTTTACCTGCATGTGTGGTTTGAGGCTTTTCCATGTCAGAGCGTGTGCTATTCCCTGGTTGATGTAGTTGAGTGTCTGCTGGAGCACTCTTGGAGCCACGTATTGCTTCTCCTTGTACTGGTATAAGACCTTCAGCAGCACCTGTTGGACAAATACACATAAAGGAAGTTACTTATACTGACATGGTTCATAAAAATAATAAACAATTCACAGCGATTGGGCAGCAGCCGGTCACATTTTACCTGCTGGGCAGGGACTGCGTATTCTTTTAGGAAAAGTTCAGCAAACTCTGTGTACTCTTTGGTTGTGTTGCCTGGACTTCCATACCTGCAGCGGAAACGAGTCCAGAAAACATAAATAAGTAAGTCTGGATTGTTTTAATCTCCACAGTTAAGGAGTGAGGATTTTTGGATCTTTACCTCTCGAACAGCCGAGCCAAAATGTGAAGAGCCCATTTCTTACATTTCCACCACGGCAGCTCAGGTCGCTCATCTTCATCGACCTGCATCGTCTCCTGCACAGATATGAACAACGTTGGTACAGTCTGCTCACGCTAAACGAAAAAAGCCTTTATTGCTAAGCAATATTAAAACAGCTTAAAACAATATAAGTTTCTTACTGGGGGCACATCTCTGTCGACTACTGTCTTAAGGATCTCCATCCATTCTGTAAGATTTTGTCTGTTGATGAGCTCCAACGGGAGGTTATACTGGGAAAACAGAACAGCAGAATTAAGAACTACACAAAGCACACAGATGTGCTTGTGTGTAATTTCTTTTTCATTTAAAAATATACTGATGGATGACTATTCTATTTTCATTTTATTCTCCAAAAATGGTCTTATTCTTTGTCAAAGTTCATCACTCGACTTGTGGAACCAGCTGTGGCTTCAGGTTTCTCACCATGATCCTCTTAGAGAAAGGCTTCATGTGCTAAAAGCCCCAGAAGCTGCAGGAAACAGTGATATACAAACTACATGTACCATTAGAGATAGTAAGCCTGTGATCAGAAGGTTGTCTGTTTAACACCACAGATCAACCAGCCCCACTCTGGGCCTGTGAGCAACGGCCCTTAACCCCCTCAGTTGCTCCCCGGGAGCCTCAAAATTGGCAGCCCACTGCTTCACATGTGTAATGTGAAAAATGCTGAGAATTAATTTCCCCACTGAGAAAAAATAAAGGTCAATTAAAAAAAAATTTAAAATTAGCTGACACCTGACAACGAATGTAAAACTAGTCATCTAGTTAGAAATTAAAACCTGCTCATTTTATCCCATAATCAGACCAATTATGGTGGAGCCGGATAACTTTTTTAAAAATTAGCTCGACTAGTGTCATTAATAAAAAAAAATTAAAAAAAAAACTGTAATTAGTTAAAGAAATGCAAGAGTAGTAGCTAGAGCTTAGATTTTATTTAAAGGCAGAGGCCTGTTATTAAAAATTATTTACCAAGCTTCACCTTAAATAGTCTGATGACAGAGTTAAAATTCCGGTTTCCGTTTTTTAGTTTTCGATATCCGTTTTTAAAAATAAAAATTGAACCACTGGTGCTTGTTAGGGGTGTAAGAATACATCGATCTATATCGATATATGGGTTCATGATTCAGTTGTATTGAGGCAAAATTAAAATATCATCATCATATACTCAATGTGAATCGATATCTGCCCATCTAACAGTCATTGTGTAAAATGGGCAGATGATATCATATTATAGAATTATATTAATCGCAGACTTGTGAATTAAATTGAGTCAAAATCGTATCTTAGCAGACTTTATGATATAGAAATATCGAATCGTCATTCAAACATATTAATGTAATATCTTATCGTGATAAAGCTGGTGATTTACACACCTAGTGCTTGTGTGCATTTTTTTAAGTCATGGTCAAGCTCCTGTCTAATTACCTGGAAGAGGGCGTAGAGGATTTTGAAGATCTGTTTCTGTATGAGGACAGACTCACTGGAGTGGTCTGGCAGCAGCTGGATGCAGCGATCTTTCAGCATGGGCATGAAGATGTGCATGGCCGCCACGAGGGGCTGACGCTCCTCTGGTTTCTTGTATCTGTGTCAGGAAACAGCATAATGTTAGTTCCAGCACACGTGATGCTCGAAGAGGTTAAAACGAAAGAAGAAGAAAAAAAAAACGGCGCTCCGACTCACTCGTAGTTTTTGACGAGCTGGTAAAGGCAGAGCAGGATGCCCAGCCATCCTAAACTGTTGTCTGACTGCAGATAGAAGGCGATCTTGTCCACGATGGCCGTCCACTTGCCGGGGTAGTCATGCTTGATCATGTGGTGGATACACGTCGTCAACTGGACCCTGGCGAGTTTAAAAAAAAAAAAGGGCAGATTTGAGATTTCAAAAAGAGACAAAATACGAGAAGTAAAAACGGGAAGGGAAAGATGGAACCGGAGTTCCTCCAGGTCACATCACAGCCAGCAGGGTTAAAGTGGTTACCTGATGCGCTCAGGGGACTGGATGATGGCCTCCACTATGTTGTCTCGAATGAACTGCCTGTCTTCCTCTGGGATGTTATTAACGGGCGGCTCTGTGCCTGAAGAGTCTCCATCGCTCCAGTGCTGAACTATCTTGTTCTTAAGGTAAATCACTCCTACACAGGAAGAGGTCAGAGGTCAGGCTTTCAGAGGATCTTCAGAGCATGAATCAAATGTAAAAACACACCTGAACCACTGTGACAAATGCAAACTTAACAATCGCTGATGCCCACATGAACCAAACCGAACGTGAGTCAGGCTACTTCATCAGCGTAACCAAACCATTACAAGCAGAGGCTACACAAAGAGTTGAATTTTTCCATGTGTAGTCTTGAATGTAGCACCGGAGTGAGTTTACATCTACAGCGTAGGGGGCTGCACTCGGCTCTGTGACGCACAGGGAGAGGCATTTCACAGAGCAAAGATGTGAAGCCAGACGTCAAAGTGCTGACACAAAGGTCTACTTTATCATAATCCAGCCTGTAAAAGGCCGACATAAAACCCTGTCTTCCCACCCACAACTGCGCCACAAAACAACGGGAACATGAACTGATTCACCAGAGGAAGTTTAAAGTTAAATAAATTCAGTTCAAAATTAGAGATTTTACTTCTGGAATTAAGACAAATGCCGAAATAATTTTACACAAAATTAAAAAAGGGGGAAAAAAGTTACTATAAAATTATGAATCACTTAACTCTTACAGCACGCAAGCTGCAGAATTTAGTGTTTTGCCAATGTCAAGTTGTTACAGTACGTAATCGTTTCCTTAATTCCATCCATCATCTAAAAGGGAGAGTCCAGCTACGCTGCAGAGAAAACTCATTCTGATCGCTTCTTCTTTTGGTCACTACCCAGAGTTCATGGCCGTAGGTAGGGCCGGGCGACGTGATCGTGATTATTGATTGAGAAAAAATTCAGGTCAATTATAGTGATCAGCTGTGAGCCTCGACTTGACGAGGCAGAAATCCACCTTCATCTGCGCCACTTTTGTTTGAGTTGCTAAGTTAAAGCAGACGAAATCACAGAACTGACCAAACAAAATGTGACGCCGTATAAAAACGCTGAATCTCAGACTTATTTGGGTTTCTGAGGTATTTTGGCCACTGTCGCTCTTTGTACCTGCCGTTACCTGCTAACGGGCACGCAGGGGGAGCTCCCTGCACTCCCTACGAGGCAAAACAATCACTACAACAAAAACATCCTCCAGAAATATGAAGCTTAGGATAACGTTCAGGACAAAATGTCCCAGCGGTTCTTTATTTATCTGAAGAACGTTTCTGTAAGTTTTGTCAGCACGATGGGCTGGACGCGTAAGGAAACGTGTGAAGACCACTTCCTGTCTGAGTCGCATCACAAACAGCGAGACACGCTGCCAACTACTGAACACTCAGAAGTGAGGTGGGAGTTTATCCAAGATTTTGTTTATGCAGAATCAGATATTTCCTTTAGAAGAAATGAAAAAGCTTTGTTTCTTGATAAAGCACTTAACAGGAGGGGATGCGGGGGGTTCCTTCCAAAACAGAAGTAAATAATGAGCTTAGATCCTATGTGTGCACAAATTGCTGTTTGTAGGCTTTATGTTTCTTTATGACATATTTAATGTGAAATTCAATTCTAAAACTGTATTTAACAAAAGGATAACTTAATGTTAGATTATATGATTTACACACAAAGGATGTTTTATTTTTCTTGGTAAATACTCTAAAATTCCTTGCAAAAAACAATTTAATAATCTACTGAACCACAGCTATTTGTTATATTAGTGAAAGTGAAGTATGATAAGATTTTTCTTCTCTCTGCCGCCTTTCATTTCATTTTATTTGTATTTTCTTTTTTATCGTACCATTATGTTTTTTTTCCTGTTGCTACTGTATTTATTTGTTAAATTATTTTGTCACTTTATAATTACACACTATTTTAGGTTAATAAAAAAAACTGAAATAATAATTGAGATTGGACGATATGAAAAAATAAATCGTGAACATTTTTTTGCCATATCAGCCAGCCCTAGCTGTAGGTGACGTTAGGAACGCAGACCAGAACTTTCTGTTTACCTGTCGTTTCCTTAATGAACATGGCAAAATATTTTCCTTTTAAAAAAAAGAAAAGAAGAAAAAAAAACGTCAGCCATCAAACAAAACTCGTTCCCACGTAAATTTATTTTTTCTTTTAGGAAACAAAACCCAAAACAGCTCATCCAGCAGCACGCATCTAGTTGGGCTCCCTGCAATTATACAACAACCGTCAATCAAATAAAATATCATCAATAGCAGTGAAGACAAGCTTTTCCATGACTTGACTGTCAGCATCAAGCCACAGAAGGCTCCAAACAAGAGTCGGGCCAACTAAAGGTTTACTAAACGTTGTGATGATGAATCCAGACAAAATGTTCAACTGGCATCACTTTTGAGATTCTTCCAACCGCTTCTGTCTGGAGGAGCTGATCCTGTTTCAGGCTGTCAAGATTTCTTCTACAGTTAAAAAGTGCACATTGTAAAAAAAATAAACTGCATGTTCTCTTTATTTCAGAGCATTAAAAAAATCTGGAGGGTTAAAAGAAAACAGATCGACTTTCAATCTGCGAACTCTTCATTTGACCGAAAACAGAAGTTATTTTTAACCAGCTTTGTTTGTGTATTCAACTTAAAAAGGGCACTTTTACTAAAACCCCATGCTGACTCACGTACCAAATCATCTTACTTTAAAACTTCTGAGTCTTAACATGAGGTCATAAATAATCTGCAGTCAATTTTTCCAGTTCATAAAAATATGTAAAAATTCGACTCACGCAAGAACACGACGACACCAGGAAGGTCTCATTTCCTGATCAAGTGGTACTTTTATACGCAAAAACATTGTGAAATTTAACATGAAAATCTGCTGTGAACTTCCTTTACGAAGCTTAATGTGAAGATTACTAGAAATTACATGAACATGACAAAAAAAAACACATTAGATATTAAGAATATAAAGTAATCTAGTCAGAGTTTTATATGTAGTTTTATCTAAAATAATTAGGCCTCACCTGCTTGTCTGACTGGCAGATCCAGCTGATCAGACATGGTGATACGCAGCAGAGTGGACATGAAGTTTACATGGGAGTGAGCCTGAAAAATATAAATAAAAACAGCTGAACGCAAACCAATCATTAACATGCAAACGAGAAATCTTAAATACAGTTAAATACAGTCTTCTGCAGTCTTTCCCCTCCAAACCTAAACCAGAAAAGTTGTAAAAGTAAGAAATAGATTGTAAATCAAGTCAAACATTGTTACAATTTACTTTATGTTGTGTTGAACTAAAAATAACAAAAAAAAAATCTTCTCACATTTGAAACATCAATAAACAGTTCAGATATTTTGGCATTAAAATTAAAAGCTAATTTTAATTAGAGATGTGAACACGAGCTGTTGGGACCCTGCTAATTCTCAGCAGAAAAGGTCAAGCAGAAAACTGTAGAAACAACCAACAGATTACACATTGATGGATTACAAAAAGGCCCAGCAGGACGAGGATGTTCTGCCATTCAAGAGAACCATCAACATCAATGCATATGTGGGTGTTTAAAAAAAATGCTCCAAGCAAAACTAAAAATAAACACTGGTATTGGTCTACTTGACTGAAACATCAAACTAAGCATCTGACATGATGTGAATCATTGCTTTATTCGAAATCGTAATAAAAAAAAAAAATTGTGAAAAGTATAAAACAATTTAAATTATCACAGAGGCATCCGTTATTTAAAGGGTCCTAATTTTACTGATAACAGCTTAACCACAAAAACTTTGTCGCAAATGTTTTTAAGAGTTTATTCTGATTGGAAACAAACTACAAACTATGAGAAAAAGAGATAACATGCTAGAATTAGAAAATTTGAAGGTTGATTTTTAAACATTTGCAGAGTTAAAACATTTGTATTTTTTTTTTTTTAAAGGGACGTACAGTTTCTATACAGTGGTGTTTGTTTATCTTATTATAATGTATTGTATGTGGAAAGTATTACATGCAAGCTTTTTACTAAGCCAAAATTTAGTTTATAAATTACCCCCCCACACCTCAAAAAATGCACTAATATACGAGTCTGTATTTTAGTCACAAGCTTAAAATTTTTGATTTTTTATTTGTGTTCCTTGCTTAAATTTGTCAGCCCTGCTGGCTAATGATCACTTTTATTGTAAATTTATTTTATGAAATATAGTCAATATTAAAAAAATATATATACACATACTGCTCATTCGACAAAGCGTTGGATTTATTTTTCATACAATTTATAGAGCTGCACGATCGGCATTCATATCAGTATCGGCTGATATTGGTCTTTTTTTAGAACATCTATATCGGTCCGATGTGTAAAACTGAGCCGATATTAATGTCTGATATTGATTTCCCACTTTTTAGCTTTGTGTTTCTCTTTTGGGAGGAGAGATGGTTGGTTGAGTGGCATCTGTTTGATTATGATAGTGATATTGATGCTGCACAGCCAGGAATAAGTGAAGTAGGGAGCCATGTCAGAGCTCTGGCCGTTTATTTACGGTATCAAGAAAAACCCCAAGTGTGTTTGTTTGTATATGTAGAATATAATTTGTGTGTTTGTGTAATATCTGTTATCGGCCATAATAGCAATAATTGTATAGGATATCGGCTGAAATTTTCATTTCTGTGCATCCCTATATGAAATGTAATAAAATTTGGAAATGCTAATTTTCCATACTTTGTGTAATGTTTTCCATATTTATGTAAACCTGATTTAAAAGTCATTAAAGATGATTCAAAGACCTTTGTGAACTTCTTTATTACCGTGCTCCTGTTTGGCAACAACCTCCAGATTTAATGACTTTCTTCTTAATTCAGATCACTCAAGTCCACATGCTTTTAATAAAGTTAATGTCTCAGATCAGGTTGGGATCTTCTTTCTTTAAAGTGTTTGTGTGTGTAACCATTCAACCAAACTATCACAAACTGGTACTTTGTTGAGAGGCTTCATCTTGGGCAGTGTTGGACCTTAGAAAAAGAGCCAACATGCTTAAGAGATGGTTAAACAAAATGACATTTTGAGTAAATCAGCCAAACCAGAATAACAAAAGAAAACAAAAATGAAAAGCACATAAATAAAGAGGATAAATTGAGTACTACATATGAAAAAGTAAGATGCAAAGTTAGTAATAATGCATGTCAGTTCAATGGAAAAACCCTTATTGTTTGACAAAATCCCATCACAATGAATTTGAGAAGGGCGTTGATATTTAATGAGTTGACGGTCATTAAGACAGTCAAAATATGACTAAGATCAAAGCAATACTTTGGTCTGACAGTCACTTCGGTTTATGACACGGCTCTATTGTTCAAACATTAAAAGGTTAAAAGTAAGACAGCTAACTAACCGGCGACTGGCCGCAGACATCCAGCTAACTTTCTTCCACTTCACCTTAAACCGATCATCTAGGCTGGTGCTACATTATAAAACAAATGCGAAGAGGCCACGCGGTTAGACATTCGGGAACAACAGCGATAAACCGGTCCAAATTTGGAGAACTCTGATTTTTAATGATGTTCTGAAACACTAGGCTCAGCTCGGGGCACATCACAGTGACACGTGAGCAGCGGCAGCAGCAAATGTAGCGGAGCTACGGCAGCTAAGTTAGCTGGCTGACATTAGCCGCATAGCAACACATCCTGCTGCTGAACACCACAAACCAGGACTCGGTCCGTATTTACACGGCTTAACTCGCTTGATGATTAACGACAAGTACAACTCGGTGTTTGCGGCAGCTCTGATAATCGTTTTAGTGTCAAACAAATGGTTCGAAACGACTCAGCTGATTTCTGAACCAAAGCAGGAACGGTTAGCTTGTTAGCATTAGCAACACAGCTGGCTTTAGATGAAGCTAGTGACGATTACTGGCACGAGAGTGTCATCGCCATTTAAAAAACGTCTGTAAGATCCTCTAGCGTATGGGTTTAAAGTAGAAACAAATAAAAGGCCGACAATACGCATAGTGTGGGATTTTCCGCACTGTGTGTGTCGGGTTAAAACCGGCAGGCTCGGCTTGTTTGATCGCACCATCTTTATGTTGTGGACGGCCGAGGCCCGGACCGAGACCGCGCCACAACTGACATCACCACTAACAGTTTCGCCTCAACTTTTACCTCGTGCAACTGTCGCTCCGCGGCCTCCCGCAGATTGGGGTCCATGGTTCCCCGAAGGGCCTCGACCAAAGAATCGGGATCCATGACGAAAACTGTTCGCGGCTCGGATCTTAATATTACAGAGGTCTATCAGTTCCCAGTCACTGCGCACATGGACGCACGGCTCTCCGGTTACCCGGCGCGAAAGGAAGCAGTGAATGAAGTACCCGGATAGATCAGCGCCAAATTTGTTCCCTACGAACATCCGGTTTCATCTGCGTTACTTTGGGAGTTGTAGTTTTTTACCAACTTTGTCATAACCCTTTCATGTTTTCAATTATTTCTTTATTTCTTTATTTATTTATTGCGCCATTAGGTTTAATTTTTTCAAAATTTAGAAGATTTAAAATAATTTTGTATCTTGTTTTGTTAATTTTGTGTCTCTGTCAAAATAGTGTGTTTTGTAATATTTACATTCGGTAATTTGTTTGTTTGTTTGTTTGTTTGTTTGTTTGTTTGTTTGTTTGTTTGTTTGTTTGTTTGTTTGTTTGTTTGTTTG
>JAUBOC010000043.1:7302255-7317690 GCA_032275365.1 Anablepsoides cearensis | reverse complement strand
GGGAGGAAGCCAGAGTACCCGGAGAGAACCCACGCATGCACAGAGAGAACATGCAAACTCTACCCAGAAAGGTCCCCAGGCACCCCCGGATTTGAACCGGCGACCTTCTTGCTGAGAGAGATCAGCTCCATAAACTGAGCCGCCGTTCCGCCCAAAATCAAAATGTCAAGGAAAACAAAACTAAATTAAAAAAAAAGTCACGAATGAAAAGGAGCAGAAAGAAATATAAACTTAGAATATCTGCCCGTGCTCGCAAAATAAAATCAAACATCAACTCAAAATTTCACCGTCAGCATACGGAGAAAATAACTCAGCACACAAAATTACTACAAAATATTACTTTAAACAATATTATAACGCTTCATCATAATAATTTTCATGTTTTTAATACAAAAAAAAAAAGATTTTGACTGTTCTATCTCACTATCAAGACCATTCCACAAACTAACACCCACAATTGTTACTTGATTTACTTTGTTTTTATTTGACTTTTTGTTGTTTTTATGAATGAAATAAACATGAATAAATCTTTTAGTTTACAGTTGGAGTCAGTGTGAAAAAAAAATACAGAAAAAAAAAATATTTCTCTGCAGGCTACATGTCATGAAATAAATACAACAGACACAATACTACACCTATTATAGGTGTTTTATAGTTACATCTGAAGCCACGAAATTTTACTATTTGTAGCTTTTATTAAACTACAATTAAGATGACTTTCTGATTTTAACCACAACAATATTTTTGGTATTTACATTAAAAATATGCAAGCCGAATGTGATCTGATATTTAATGGAACAGGTTAAGACCAGGACTCACTTGTATGTTAGTTTACAGATGATACTTATAAAAGCCTTTACAAATATATTAAATGTATCTTTGTGTACTGAAAGGTACTGTGAATGCTATCATCACTACCAATAAGAATCATTTCACAACTTGCAATATGGTGTTCAATGTAGAGAAGAAAACTCTATTTGGTCATATCTTCAGGAATTTCTTGTGACCGCTATGCATGCTCACATGATGATGATTGTGTGCAGCATCAGGGCTGTTAATTTTATGCACTATCAGACATGCAAGCACATAAAATTCTCATGCCCAGATAAATAAATAACTTATTATGAAGGGGGTAAAAAGTATTTTTATACTGCCTGCCTGCACTCTAGTTACAGAAAAGTAAAAAAATGGAAGAAATTCAGTCTGACACTCAGAATCCTATTCAATTTCCCCAGATGATAGACAAAAACAAAGAGAACTAAAATTATTTCCATTCTATTAACAAATAATGAGTTTACATTTTAAAGTAAACCATACAGTAACACATTTTATCAAATATTTTTTACTTTTATTCACTGATAAAACATGCAGATCATGATTATTATTTATTTATACATAAATTGTAGTTCATTTGGCTACGCGAAGACAATTGTTTCTGTTACATATATATATTTTAATATTATGTGTCTTTTGCAAATTAGGTATTGTCTTATTGTACTTGTATTTTACTGATACAGTATTTTTTTTTATTGATTATGGATAATAGAAATGGATGATTTTTTGGTTGGAGAGACGTGACAGTAAAGTGGACAGTGTAGGATAAGAGTTTTGTGAATGATGTGTTAATGTGTAGCTGCTGCAGCTGGGGGCGCTGCCGTGGATTCATCATGGTGCCACCGAAAAGGTAAAAGGTCGGTTCGTGTAACGTGTCAGCAGGCTGTCACCATACCGGTGTTAAGTGTTTGCCCGGTGTCGTCGGTTCACACAGTGGGACACCGTATTCTTATCTAAACAGTACTTTAGAGAATGGCCAAAAAGCGGAGAGAAATGTCAGAAATGGACGGTTTGTCAGCAGGACCGACGGACGTAAAATCCAGTGATAGAGACTCGCAGGTTCTGAAAGGTTGGTGGCTAACTGTTGATCTGACAGAAAAGGGAAGTTGGTATTTGTTGGCATTATATACCAAGTTAGTAACGTGACATCGTGAAAAAAAATCTGTAAGGTGTTACTGAGGACCCAAAGCTAATGTTAGCCAAAATTCAGTTAGCAGAAACTAGCGCATTGCGACGACCTCGATCACTAGCCTGATAGACGAAGCTAACGAACACGTAGTATGGCAGGCCGGTATATCATATAATTACCGCACACTTATCGCTACTAATCTCATTACTCTGTCCTACTAGTCACAATAAAATTAAACCTATTTGAAATAATAGATATAAAAGTATCTAAATTTCCCCTTAGTCTTTGCAAATGATTCATTCAGGGCAGTTATTACAATGGATTAACAAATATAGGCTTTACCTTTATGCATAGTTTATCAACATTGATTAATTCTGGGACAAGTAGTTGAGAAGCATTGCGTTGATTTTCTTTAATGGAAGCATCCTGTCACTTTATTTTTTATTTAATTTTTTATTTATTGTAAATCTAACAAGGTGATTAAAAAAATTGCCAGAAAACAAATAAAAGTAAAGAAAATTATAGCATAAATAACTAGCTATTTGTTGGGATTACAAACATGACAAAGATCATCAAGACCCTTATTGTTTAAAAAAATCCAAAAGTCTATCATGAAAGGAAAGATAAATTTTAAAAATAATATGAATGCAGTGTTCTTTGACCTGTGCATTTAAAAAAGAAAAGAAACAGCCTTTAGACAGAGGGGAAATTCAAGTGTAAAAGCAGCAGCAGATACACCAAATCACAATGTATGCGACAATTGTAATAATAATAGATTTAGTAATAATAATAAAAAAATATAAAATAAAAATACTGTACAAGGCCACAAGGATAAAAATAGGATTCTGTGCAAAAATGTTACAAGAAAACAGCATTTGTTGTTTTAAGTTTTGGTGATAGATGTTTTGGTGTTGTTTTTACTATCTCTCTCAGCTTATTGAATTGTAGGAACTCGTTATCTTTTTGAACATTATCTCTGTCTCGTCATCCTAATTTTTCAACTCAGAAATTTGTCAAAACTTGTTCATAGATTATTTGTTTCAAAACTACAAGCAACAAAAGATAAATCTTCAAATGTATGTATTAGTGCACCGAATATTTAGGTTTGATCATTTTTAAATGTGTTTTAAATAAGGACTTTATTTTATGTGTAGTTTGCTGTGTCAACTTAAGTGTTAAAAAGCTCGTGTGAGACACACTTAAAAAAAAAAAAGAAATATTTTTACTAGTAGTCTGAGATCAGAGAGCTCATTTTGAAGCCATCCTCTATTTGTTACATTGCAACTCTTAACATTTACATTTTAGTCCCAGTTGATGAATGATTCTGTATGAAGGTTATATAGTTAGATTGCAAACTGATGTGTTTAGATTTTCAGTTTTTACTGAGTCTATTTAATTTATAATTAGTGGTTAATGTAAGTGTTTTGATTTGGCGTATTTAATTCAGAACAAAATCTGAATGACAAATTCAAAAAAATTTTAAATAATGTATTTTTATATGATACTGTGATTATAGGTGTGTGATTTCTTTTTTCTTTTTCACAAATATGCAAATGAGCATAACACACAAAACCTTCAGGGGATAAGTTTGTCAGCCTTTAGTTACAGCAATCAATCAAATAATAGGTTATTTATTTATTGATTTTACCCGCAGAGGCTCAGCAAAGTATAGGAGGCTCAACACGTATGTCCCTGCTGATTCTGGCGGCCATCTTCACCTGCTCTGCCTCAGTTATGTACCTGGTTTACAGGAATTTCCCAGAGCTGTCTGAGTAAGTTACTTTATGAAACCTTTTACATTGTGAAAACTTGTCTGAAAAAATGTTCAGCGTTTTGTTCATAAAATATATTTTTTAAAACTTATTTGGGTTTTCTGTGTTTGAGTAAAAATCACTAAAACACATTTTAAAGCTTTAAAGTATTTCTTCATAGTGCAGTGACTTTTATGAAGGATCTGAAGGAATCAATTTTAATCAACATAATTTTTTCATATTTGTCTGAAATGCCCAGTGACCTTGCTTACCACCCGAGGGTGACTGGCCTGCATTTTTAATGTTTCTTCAGAGGAAAAAAGTTAATATTTGAAGAAAATCATTTTATTAATGTGTCACCAAACTAAAAGAGGCAGACATGTGGACAAGTTTTAGTCAAATCCTATTTCACACTGGATGAGCTAAAACAGACACGAAGGTTGCATGGTCTTCAAAATGCTTAAAATTTCAGACAGTCAATGTTCAATTTGTTTTATGCAGGATTAACAATGTTTAAGAAAATGTATAAATCTCTAATATTTTACTAGAATAACTAAGACAGATTTACATTACATGTTCAACTGAATGATCATCCGGCAGTAAGTGGTTAAATGATTACAGTAATTCTTTCTTAATATAGTTACATTATAAAATAAAGAGTAGTTAAACTGATAAAAATGATTTAATAGTTGTTTAGGCTGTTTCTATGATTGTATATTTGTTTGTTGGCTTTAAAGCTGTTAATATACACTTTCACTAGTGAGAGTTGCAGTCACAAGTCTCTGCTTCTATCATTTTATCCCCCTCTCCACGTGTTTATGGTTCAGCCTCGGCCAAATGTGTCTCCATTTCCAGTTCCAACCTTGCTTTCAGAACCACCTCTGGGGTGGTTCTAATCAGGTGACAGAGTATTGCAAGCTTACATTTTTGACATCAGCAGACCTCCGCCTGTGGATTGGCTGAGCCGAGGCAGAACATGCAAACTCTTCCTGGAGAGAGGTAACTGACACGAGCTCCTAAAGCTGGAGCTGGACGGAGCTGTCTGAAATGAGGCGATGTCCCGGCAGTTTTTGAACAAACCTCATGCCCATGGTTACACGTGCTGTTATAAACAGTGCTGTTACCAAATAAAATAAAAAAGTCAGGCTACTGGACGATGAAACTGCAACAGTTTTTTCTGTCTTTTTCCTTTTTCACCACAACTGCTGAAGCCACACACAGACAATCTGCCCACACTCACTCCTTTATTCTCACATACCCTCCATTTGCAACAAACCGGTTAAGAATTAAAATATTTTCTTAAATCAGACTTTTAATTACTTTTTTCTTGCTTTTTTTCCTTCTTTTTTTGAGCTGATGGTACGTATCAAGTATGTTTATTTGTAATTGACACAAACCTCTCTTGTTTGTTTTCACCAGTGATGAAATGGAAAAAATGAAGATTCCTAAAGACATGGACGATGCCAAAGCTTTGGGAACAGTGTTGTCTAAATACAAAGACACCTACTATACACAGGTGTTGGTGGCCTACTTTGCAACTTATATTTTGTATCCTTGGTGAGAAAAAAAAAGAAAAAGGCTTGTGAATGCTAAATCTCAGCTTTATGTTGTAGTGAATATCTGAAATGTTTAGCTTCTTTTTGTCTCAGTCTTTGAGCTTATTCAATGTAAACTGTATTTAAAGTGTTAGCTTCTCTGAACGTTCTTACCCACACATTCTTTAGACCAAAAATTATTATTTAGCTCCAACTTTCTGATCTTTAAATACCCCCGTGACGAATACACAATTAAATTGTTCAACCAGCCTTCCTAACAAAGTAAAACTACACCATAATTTAAAAATAAATGTCATCAGTGCCACAAGTGTTGAAATATAAAGTGTTTATATTCTAAATTAAATCACCAGTTATATCACATTTCATGAAAACTAAGCATTAGCATTTTATGATGTTGTTCGTTCAGCTGCTCTCTTCTTCAGAGGTCTTCACATTAAGCAAACTCGTAATTATTTTACACTGGATGCCCCTTCTGACACAACATTGGCTCAAACCTGCAGCCTCAGGATTATAAGACCACAGCACTGATTACCAAACTAACTATGAATATACTATTTTTTACTTCTGTTGTATAAAAGAATCAAATTGAACATCTTATAAAAATGTTATTTTATTGTTGTTGTTGATTATTAAAGTGCTGTCTAATTCTTTGAAAACAGTGAAGTTGCTTACCTTAACACTTCTCTAAGCCTCCAGACGTTTGCTATTCCTGGATCAATCTTCCTCAGCATCCTGTCGGGTTATCTTTACCCTTTCCCCTTGGCCCTCTTTTTAGTTTGCTTGGTAAGTAACAACCGTCTGTCTTCTCTGCACCGCCTGAGGTGTGTTCAGGAGGTAGAATGGATTTTAAATGTGAATTTTTCAATTTATATATTAGTGAATTTCCAATGAAAAATACATTTGTGTAAAAACAGGAGGAATAAATCAGTGGTTTTCATACTAATATGTGCAAATATAGCTGGTATTTAAACTGAGAACAAAAATTATCGCTACACTTTTTTTTTTCTTTCTCACTTTGCTGACAAACCTTTAACCTCGTAGGTTCTAATAACGAGCGCAAACAGAAATTACTCGGGACAAGTGAAAGAATGTTGCAGCAAAATCAGAAAGGCTGTGGTTAAAGTGTGAAAACACAAAACCCCTGTTGTCTCGTTTGAAACGTTTTGTAACAGTTTGGCTGTAACACCATTTCGTCATCATGCAGGAGGTGTTGTGATAATGTAGTACTTCTCTCATCTTCTCAGTGGGGCTTAATTTGTTTTTATTTGAACTTAAAATAAAATATGTGTTGCTGTTTTGTTTTTCTTTAAATCGTGAGGATTTTGACGTGTTTCAGTATTTTATTGTGTTTTTGTGTGTTTGCAGTGTTCTGGCCTCGGTGCTTCCTTCTGCTATCTGTTGTCATATCTGGTGGGCAGACCTGTGGTCTACAAATACTTGACTGAAAGAGCCCAGAAATGGTCCCAGCAGGTAAGAGCTTTTAATAATGAGTCATTGTGGATTGATTTTTCTTTATAGTTTAGATTTATTTCGTTTTGACTTTTATTAGTTTTTACAGTGGATTTGCTAGTTTTTATTAGTTATTATTGCATTTTTAATGCTTAGTTTTAGTTTAGTTTTTATTAGTTCTAGTGTTATTTTTTTTTATAGTTTGAATAAATATATTTGCCATTCCAACCTTAAGCTTGTGATGTTCCTGGGAGTTAACTAACCAGCAGCTATTTGGTCACTAGTTATATCAGTCCATTATAGCGACACCTTTCTAAAATAATTGCGTAACTTAATTTTGCGAACTAAGGACTTGGGTGATTATTTTAGGACAACTACTTGTTGCTTGTTTTTCATGGGAGCTACTGAGAGAAGCTAGCGTGCCATCTTGTGACCTTGATTAATGCAGTTTTTCCCTTGAGAAGTATTCCACCTATTTTATCAACTGTTTCCAGTACAAGACACTTGCTTTTATTTTCTCGCAGTCATATTCAAAGAAATCCCAAAATGAACTTTGTCACTTTCTCCCAACTTTTGCAGTTGTCATTTGACAGGTGATGCTGAGCAGCAGACTGTAAATAAGTGTTGTTACGGCCCATGAGGTGTCCTAAGCTGCCCACAGCTAATATAAAACCACTCGATTTGAAAAAAATAAAATAAAAAAAAGATCCACGTGGCTCAAAATAAGTTGACAAACACTTAAACTAAGGATGGTCTATCTAATTTCCGTTGGTTTTAGTTAATTTTGTGAAAAGATAATACAGTTTTAGTTATTGTTTTTTTCTTTTTATTACAGTTTTTATTTATTTTAGTTAACTAATATGTTTTTTTCAATTTCAGTTTTTGCTATTTAGTTAGTTTTAGTTAACTATAATAACCCTGATATAGAGCGACCTACTTTAGACCAGAACCTGTTGAAATGTCATTCCAAGGGTTAATTAAAAAAAAAAAAAAAAAACAGCAAATTATTAATTACATTTAAAACATTCTGATGTTCACACATGGCTATAAAGTAAAAAGTTAGTTTCCTACTGGATGTAATTCATTAAAATTTCAGTTATGATTATTTGCACAGTTATTGTGTTGTAATCATTATATTTTTACATGTAAAAATTAGTTCTTCAGTCCGTGATAAATTTCCAAACTCCATCATTGTAAAAAAAAAAAAAAAAAAAAAAAAAAAAAAAAAAAAAACCTTTGCCATCTTCGTTTTTCTTTTGTTTGCTGGCGGTGCAATGAATCCTGGGATATCACCAGTCACGTAGAATACTCAGTTTCAGCTCACGGTTTTGGGGCTTTGTCGGCCTCATGAGTAGGTGCTCACTAACTGGGACAGCCTTCGGCGCGGCGTGGTGACGTAATCAGCCAACGAATGCGTTCTATGTTGGCTGCAACCCCTGAATTGAGACACAGACATTTATTGTCAATCGCAGTGTAAACTGGCACTTTTTTTAGGCTTCAAATAATAAATAAAAGAATATATAAATAAATAAGATTTATTTTAAAAAATGCACATCTAAACAAACTGCAGCAAGGTTAGTGCTTTGTGAATAAACACCTGGAAAGATGAGTTTTTACGGAGGGGTGGGACTTGTCCTGCAGGCAGCCACTAGGGGGCGCTCGTCCTTTGCAGTTCAACCTGGTTGTAACCTGTTTTCAGCAGTGTAACTTTTCTGTTTCTGGCAGGTTGACAAACACCGAAACCATTTAATCAATTACATCATCTTCCTGAGAATAACCCCCTTTCTTCCCAACTGGTTCATCAACATCACTTCCCCTGTCATCAACGTGCCTTTGGGGGTTTTCTTTGTCGGCACTTTTCTCGGTAAGACGCTCTGTCTATCTTTCTGCATTTTATATTTGTTATATTTCCTGGTTGTGGCTCACCTGTGTCTTAACCTGGCTGGTCGACAGGTGTGGCGCCACCGTCCTTCGTAGCTATCAACGCAGGCACAACTCTGTACAAACTGACCACAGCTGGCGAGGCCGTGTCCTGGAACTCCCTGGCTGTGCTCGGTGTGCTCGCCGTGCTCTCCATCCTGCCCGTCTGCTTCCAGAAAAAACTTCGGCAGAAACTTGAGTAGAACTTTTTTAAAACCTCTCTGCACCTCCTCCCGGCTGGTTCCAACCATTTTTGCCCCTCGGCTCAGGAACACGCAGCGGTCACTGTAGCTGCTCTGCAGTCTCCTACACAGCTTCTGGTGTGCTGCTCACGGAGGAACGATGGCGTAATGAGCACTGATCTCAAAATGTTTCTCATGTTATGTAAAAACTACCCGCTGCTTGTGCGAAACTTGTTTTTTTTTTTTTTTTTTTTTTTTTTGTTAGTAGTTGCAGATTGAGGCATGTTGTGTAAATAAAAACATACTTTTTATTTAAAGCACTGCTTATTTTATTAATCTTTTTAGATACATAAAGGTGCTACCTGTAGGGATGCTTTATGTTGCAGATAACTGTTGCTTTTTATTGAAAAGCATTTTTGGGTCAAAATGTGTCAAACAGTGCCATCAGTCTTATTTAGGTTGTGAATGTCTGTTTTTTTATTTTTATTTTTTTTATTGTTGCACATAAACATTACTTTCTATTGGTAGCACCTTTTAAATTCTTAACTCCTGATATTTATTTTAACAAATGTTGAATTTCTAATTATTTGTCTCATCACAGCAATAATTGTCACACTGTTCTCAAAAGATTTTTGCTCTTAAAAGGGACATTTTGGACAAACACTGTATAGTTGTTAGAGGGAATGTGCCTGGATCCACTGCCGCACAAAGTCCTGTTTGTTTCATCCATTTCTGTTGACCTCAAAAGCCTGAAGTAAGATTTTCATTAAGTCTTAACACTTTAATGTGATAATATACGTCTTCATCCTTTCTTTTTGCTCCTGCTAGTATTTTTCATTATTAAAAGTTTAAATTCTATTTTCAACACACAAAGTTGTGTGGATAAAATGTCAAGTTTTAGAAATGGAGGCATTAAGTAGAAGTCTGTTAAATAACATTATGCAAAGGAGGTTTTAATTTGGAACAAATGGATGGATGTTCATTCCATCCATAAACATCGTTCAAACGGTACAGTTTCTCTCAGCAGGCTGCCAACAAACTGAGAACTTTCCAAACTTTGCATTTCTTTTATTGTTACAGTTTTCAACAAAAGCACACCATTATGTTTAATTATAAAGCATGTTGCAAATTTGTCAGCTTTAAGTTGTTGGAATGGCTAATGATTTCCAGTAATAATCCAGTAATACAGTATCACAAATTTACTGATAATCTTTTAAATGAAAATAAAAAGAAAGAAAGTGAAGCTTTTGGAGGTTTTCTGTTTTTGTTTTATTTCTGTTCCTCAGATGTGAGGTTTATAACTTAATCTAAATAGATTACAGATGTGAACATCTGTTCCAGTAAAAGATGGAAATCATAACTTCTGTTGGATTCTTCTGTTTTTCAGATTTATAAAGTTTAATGTTTGTATAGTAAAAAAAATACATGAAACACATTAACTTTTGAAATTGACATAAACTTGTGGCGAACTGTGAAAATGCTAAGGATGGTTCACATTTCTTTTATCTTTCAAAACATTACATATGATTGAATTTATTTTTTATGATTGTTTTATTAAATCTGACTGACTTATCAAAGCTCTTAATGTGGAATTTTATCTGTTTCTCCATGATTATTCATCAGTCTACAAACTTAATAAAATGATGTCATTAGCCCAGACATTTAAACAGATATTTCTTACATCATCGATTTTTTTTTCATACTTGCAAAAAATAAAAATGAGGATGTTGTACCACCAGGTGGTGACATTGTGAAATACCTGCAGACCTGACATGCATACATATTAAAATAACGTTTTGCAGCAGTTTGATGTGTCACTCATGGGAAATGTTATTTTATAACAAACAGGTCAGCTTAAAATTTTAAAGAGGTGATATCAGTTTTCTAAATAAACCTAGATGAGTTTAAAAAAAACTTTATTTTTTTATACACAGTGATATTTTAAACTTGAAGATGTAACTATAGTATGTTATATTAATGCACAAAATTAAGATATCCTGATTTTATTTTATTTTATTTTTTTTTGCCCTCTTCTTTATTACATATCCAAGGTAGTCATAGTAAAATTCACTAATTTATCATTTGTAACCCGTGTGATAGTTTGTCGCGGTTTTATTTTGAAAATGTTGCTGGCCTCTTTTGTTCTGAAGGAGCGTTAGCGGAAGTGCTGTTTGCTGCAGTTTAGCTTTTTTAGCTACTTTTATGTAGAGGTTTTCCAGCCCCGCGCAGTAACGTAACCCACGTAATGGCAGGGAGAAATAACTTCTCCTGGTTCCTTTAATATGCTCCCTGTTGTAGGGGTGAGGACAGCACCGGACCAGTCTCAAAATGACCACCGGCTTCAGCTCCGGTTCCTCCCGGTTCGCAGATTATTTCGTGATCTGCGGTCTCGACACCGAAAGCGGGCTGGAACCCGACGAACTATCCGGTAAGCTTGTTAGCCGTTCGGGTTTTTTTATTTTTATAATATGTCAGTGTGATTCTGGGGGTAAATGAGGATGAAACCTTTAAAATAACGTGTTTTTAATTACGTCAGGGTTGTTATTTTCTTAACAGGAGGGTAGTTTATTGTTATGTTTACCACGTAGTTTGTTGGGGTGAATGCACAGCGAATATGACGCTGGGCCTAGCTCATCTCCCATCAGCCTGCTTGTTTGTAAAACCCGATAAGGACCAAGAGGATTACAGACAGTCTTTAAATCGTTTTAACTTGTTGTTTTATTCATGTATATTGTATGACTGTAGTGCGCAACAATTAACATGCAAAATAGTAGGGACTTCTATGTAATTAAGCATCAATATTTATTATAGGAGGGATAACACAGATGGGTGTTTAATGTTGTGATACTACCACCTAACTATATTAGCCAAATCACCTACTTATGTCCCTTAAATTAGCCTCACACATATTTTCTAATCATGATGTAATCTTCACAGTGACCGTTACACATAATCTTAGTTTGTGTGGACTGTAACCCCCGTGATCATGGTTTTATCAGATGGCTGAAGAAGAGATTTGCAACAGTATGAAATATAAACCCTACTGTGAAGTGATTTTTTAGTAGATGGTTGTTATTCAGGGACTTTTATCAGCCACAGGTGATCGACTGCTTGTTGTATTCCTGTGATGAACCTTTGGTGAGAGCTGTCAGTTTCAGGATAACAAAAATATGCAACCGATTGAGATTTGATGACTAGGACAATGAAGTCAGTCATGTGCTGTCATGGCCTTTACAGTCACCAGATCTTAACCCAGCTGACCTGATGCTGATGTGTGACATCCAGAACCAAATAACAGATGTCTTAGGGGAAAATATCTTACTAAAGGACCGGGATCCATGTCTCCAGCAAAGCTTTGTAACACAAAGTCAGACTGATATGTTAATAATTGAACTCTCTGCTTCTGGTTGTTAGTTATGAGCAGTGTTTAATGAATTCTGAAAGTCTGCAACTTACTGAAATTGAACTTGTATTTGCCCCTTTTATGTAGATGACATGTGGACACTGAACTTTTTAACCAGGGTTTGTGCAGTGTCTTAAAAAAAAAAGTCTTAAATTTGAAAATAAAAAGTCTTAAACACACGGATTTTAATCCAATGTCTTAAATTTTATTTTGCCACGTCTTAATTTTTTTACTTTCAATCATTACAGAGAAGCATTGGCTGCATAAATAAACAGAGTAAAGAGCCGTAATCAGAGGTTGACACGATCTGTGTTCATTAAGGGCTAAGTTTGCTACTGGTCTTTGTACGTGTTAAACCGCAATCCTGTGATAACTGCAGGCAAAAAATGGCACAGTTTGCTTCAATGTTTTTGACCTCTTTGCCACTACAACCCCCTACGGCGGCTTGTTCGCCTTCCCAAAAAACAAAGAAGTTCAGTAATGTTCACTGCTTGTCATCATTTAAACATGGGAAGGTGTGTTTTCAATGAGACTTGGCTTGATATCAGTGATTTTTGCACTCGGTTGGAAGCGGTACACACCAGTCGATATGAAGTTCTCATAGATATGACTGTTTCATTAAAATAATTTCTTGTATTAAAATTAAATATTCTTTAATAGCTAAATTGGAAGCAATAAAAGTTTTTTATGTTAAAATTTTTGGGACCATTTGAATGTTTCTGTTAATGCGTTGGTTCGGTCTTAAATGTCATTACTAATGGTCTTACTGAAACCTGCATTAACCCTGTCAGGGGTAGACATAATGATTTTTTTCAGGTTGTCCAGCGGACAACCCGTTGACAAAATCTTGTTGTCCGCAAAACATTTTGGTTGTCCAAAAAAATGTCAAGAAAATTTTAATGTAATAGGTAGGTTGAAAGTTTTAGGAGCTGCTTCCTAGATCTCCTCCTCATCCTCTTTGAAATAGAGCAAAAATATTTCTACTAAAACTTTTCTACACCTAGAGGTTACCCAACATCCATAAGCTTTCTGCTTACAGGTCAAACATTTTTCTTTAAATAGGAGTAAACTGTGTACATGATTCTTAAAAGTTACAGTTTAGTGTTTTTAGGACTGAAGACCTTCTGAGGAAAGAGGTTTTAAACAACTCTTCTATCATTTTAGTGTTTTCAACTGAGGAGCTTTGATACATTTATTTAAAAAAATATATAGCACAAGAAGTTCTCTGTACAGAAAAATGTTTTTTACTGTTTTCTTAAACCAATTATCTGTCGCAGTTTTGTTGTGCTTGTGAACACACAATGTTAAAGTGGAAGTGATGTGAGGTGAAGACGGTATGACCCACCCTGCTGTTCTGATTGGGTAAAACTTTGACTGTGGTTTTCTATTGCGTGAAAGAACTGTCAGTTTAATCCCTAGACATCTTTAACAAGTTTTATTCCCCCCTTTCATTTTTACAAATGACGGACCCCCTTGGAGGAAAACTTTAATCCAGGTCTTTTTTCCTGGTTGTCCACTGGACAACCTGGAGGTGAGATCTGGTTGTCCGAAACAAAAATAGGTTGTCTCGGACAACCTAAACAATGGTTATGTCTATCCCTGCCTGTTTAACCCTTCTGCTGCCCTTGGGTCAAAATGACCCAAGACAGTATTTCCCTGGGCTGCGACTGCTGGTGACTTGTCAGCGAATGGCGTCTGTGAAGGAGTCTCCAAAATGTCTCAAAACACTCATGGGGCTTTTTCGTTTGCTTGCGCCATTCACAAAGACTCACAATCTCATCAGAGTTTTGAACATGTTTTAGAAACTTTGTGTGACAAATTTGGTCTCAAAATATTTGCGAAGTCGTAGCGGGCGTCTCTAACTTTTCCTGAACACGCCTCAGTTTTGCTGCAACTCATCTTAAGAGTTCGCATTTTGACAGTAAATGTCTGTGGCTTGTATCCAGATCTAACAGCTCTGGTGGATTAAATAATAAAGTGGGAATAGCCGCAATAAAATGTAGTAAAAAAATAATATGTATGGGCTAGAATACAGAGTTGCAAGCTGTGCACATGACATTAAGCCATGATTTTCAAAAACTGGCCACTCAGAAAACAGGCAAACAGCTTGCTGGACAAACTCACACTCAATTCAGTGAGACTTCGGTGGAGAATTTATTTGCCTTTTAATTTTATTTTTTTCACAATTTTGAGTTGTCAACTATTCAACAGTCACAGCCCAGTGACATGTACTACCCTAAAGGTTATTGTTTTTAGAGGGGTGGATGACAAGTGAGGGACAGACAGACCCAGCTTATCAGTGGATGAGTGGATATTTCTGAAGGCGTAGTTGTGACTTTTAACAGTTAATATCAGACACCATCCGTTCTAACATATTAAAACATAGCACTGCTTTTCGTGGGGAACCCTTAAGTGTTAAAGAACTCTAAACATGTCTACTTTTCTCATGAAATGTTTCAGATTCTTCATTATTCCTGGTATAAAACAGAATGTAATCACTGAAACTAGATAAATCAGGTTACATGATGCAAACCAAATTAAATATATTGACCTCATGAGAGTAGAAACAGGTAGTAGCTGAAAATTACAATCCAATTAATTCAACCATGTCTACAGCACTTCATTTTTCTTCATGTTCTTCATACAAATTAACAATTGAAAAGGTGCTGCTTGTGTGAAAGTTTCTTTTTTTTAATCTTCCTTTTATGAAGTTTCAGTCTTGCATTTGTGTGATTTGTTGTGACTCAGCAGTGAAAGGCCTGGGAAGTTTTTTTCCTTAAGGCAATAATGTAACCCAAAATCATTTGAGTCTCCAAAAACTACAGTAAATCCATTTACTTCTCGTTTTTACTTCCTTTAAGTAAGTTCCTGCTTACAGATTTTATTTTGACTTTGTAGAAATGAAGCAGATATTTGACCCTTTAAGATGTGTTTTGACTTGTGTAATTGAGATGATTATCTTTATTGCCCACTGCTGAAGACAAAGTTTGATTTTGCCCATGATTGTATTAATTTGTCCGCCTGTCATTTTAGCGAAATATCTCATAAACCATGGGACTAATTTTAATGAAACTCTCAGAAAATATACCCTGGATGTGCATCTACAACTTAAAAACTTTTGGAGTCAACCCAACTAGGGTTGGGCATAATCGTATCGTGTGCAATTAATCGTCAGAAAAACACTAATCGATTACTTTTTGGCATTAATCGT
>JAUBOC010000043.1:7253376-7263816 GCA_032275365.1 Anablepsoides cearensis | reverse complement strand
CACCAACTCTTTGGCTGCTTTAAACTTAAAGGCTCAAATGATCAGAATGTATAAAATACAAAACTGCATCTAATATTTAATTAATTAGTTACAAAATTTCCTTCAGTACTTTACTTGAGTAAATATTTTTCAGCCTACTTTTCTACATTTTTAAAAAAGGTAAGAAGTAGAAAGTCATTACTTTTGTTTCAGTTTTGCTTATTTTCATTCTACTATCCATATTTAGAGGTAGTATGGATGGTATGGAGACTATCCATATAAATTGTGCCTCCTAGTGAATTTAATTGTGGTTGAATGATAAGTATAAATATAAAACTCTGACACCATATTAGTTTGTAGACAAACAAATCATGTCACACTCCAGCAGGACATAATCATTGAAATAAAAGGACTGTACTTAATAAGTATTTGTATTTCATAATTTATATTATTGCATTTGGTCGCAGCCCTCACATAGATTTTTATTTTGGAGAAAATGCTTGGGCACCCCTGATATATGTATATAAACTGAAACAGCTAGACTAGTGCATACTAAGTTTAACATACATGAATTATTTTAATATGATATAGTCATTTCTGCATTTTTTGGTCACCTCCTAATAAATGTCATTATGTAAAATCTAACTGCTCATTTAAAATCAATACTTTTACTTTTAATACTTGAGTACAAAAAATATCAGATACTTGAATACTTTTACTCAAGTAATATTCCTAAAGGAGACTTTAACTTTTACCAAAGTAATTTTTTGCAAAGATACTTGTACTTTTACTCATGTATCACTTTGTGGTACTTTATAACACTGCCAACTGGCGGTCCGAACTTTGTATTGGTATTTGTATTGAACTTTGTATTGGTCACTCGTGGGCCGAATGTGGCCCGCGGGCCGCCAGTTGAATATACCTGGATTAGGTTATTTTTATCTTTCACAAGATTGCAGCTACGTGTAGTAGTTGTAACTTATAATATTGAATCAAATTACAACTGCAAACACGTTTCATGTCCTGAAGAGGGCGCACTCTGTGTGTATATAAGACAAAATTATTACCATAGGTTTGCTCAAAAGTACGAGACAGCACCGTGCGTTGCCTAGTAACCAGGTTGTTTACCTGCGCTACTCTGCGAGAACTAGCTAGCTAACTAGCTCGTAGCTAGATCGATTTCAACAAAAGTCGTGTTTGCATTAAAAATCATGTTTAGTGTTCAGCCTTTGAAAAAGCCTAAATAAATAAATCTGTAGTGGGAGATTGAGATTTTTGTTTTGTTCTGGATAATATTTTCTTCGGACAACAATAAACTTCCGGGCTTGTATTTCAAAATAAAAGCCATCCTAATACTTCCGGTTATTAGATTTCTGTCCCTTGACGCTGCAGAGGAGATTTCCCCCCCTCCCGCTCTCGTGTGTACGCGCACGCACGCACGCCCTCATTATAGTCACTCGCTCCCTGCTCTTTTCAAAAGTCCCGTTCGTGGAGCAGACTGACAGGAGAGAATGAAAATGAGGCGGACGCTCCGTCGCGACTTCAGTGCGTACGCGTCCCTTTGAGGAGACCTCCAAAGCTGGATCCTTTCACCATGGGAGCTGTTCGGGCAGCGAGGACCTTCTGTTTGTTTTTGCTCTTGTTAAATAGTCGCCAAAGCGCTGCGCTTCCAGAGATCCGAGGTGGGACGTGTGCATGTGTTGCTGTTTGTGTTTGGCTGCTTTTTACGCACCGCGTTTAGGAGTGCGCTCCTTTATTAACAGCGGAGACTTTTACTTTTTGTTCTAAAGCTTGTAGGTGTTTTTCTTTTTATAGAAAACGGCATGTAGCAGTTTTTATAATCTCTATGTTAATCTAACCCTTTAAAATAACTTTTACAAGCTGTTATGGACTGGTATCAGTAGATAAACACGTTTTAGTTGCTGTGGTTTGTTGCTTTAGAATATCCTGACAGAAAAGCGCATGTTGGTATGTTTTCAGTGACCTTTTGGTGAAAGTAAGTAACTCAGATGTGGATTTTAGCAGATCCATGCGCAGAGGGAAGTGATGGCTGTCACATTGATGCTATTTGTCAGACTACCCAAAGCTCCTACAAGTGCACGTGCAAAGCAGGCTTTAAAGGAGATGGAAACCACTGTGAAGGTAATGTCTTTTTCTGAACTGAGTATAAGGTCAATTAAAAAGGTTGCCAGCTCCTATTGACGTTTTTAATTTGCTATGATTATAGAGAAATATGCAAAAGTCTTTTTTGTTTTGCATCCAATGAGCTAAATTCTCATATAACCTTGATGAGACTTTTTTTTAAAGTTTTTTAACTTTATCTGCTTGTTTTCGGTCCAATAGTTGATAATTTTAAGAAAAATGCTTATTTCATTTTAGGTTTTTGTTTATCCCTACAGCTCAGATGTCTTCAAATATCAAAAAGCTCGTAAAAACGAGATAAACCAGTGTTGAAACATTAAGGAAAATTAACTGTTTTTAGTTGACTTTTGACACCAAAATATCCATTTTGTTCCAATTTAGTTGTATGTTTGGAAATTACCAAAGAATTTCAACCTTAAAGTGATTCCGAAAGAGCTACAAGCTGAAAGTTTGTATATAAAGAATGATGCACCCATTAGGTCTTTGTTCATATTTCATAAAAACTTAATTATCAGAAAAATGTCAACTAAAACACAGTTTTAGAGAACTCACATCATTTGATTTCCCCCTCACTTGTCTACTTTCCTCAGTTTTTAAGTTGACAGTGCAACATGTTACTTTTTTTCAGCCATTATTAGTTTCTTTATCATCAGTGACTTTTTTATATAATAAAGAAGAAAAAGAAAGAAAAGAGAAATGTAATGGGAAAGGTTGAAAGAGAGATTGGAAGATATGTGAAATATACACCAAGAAAACAAGACAATACATCCGACATCTGTCCGCATATCTGCAAAAACGGGGAAACAGAAACACAGTCCAGCATGTTACTGAAAACAGTGAAAAAGCAGCCAAAAAAATAATAAAAATACCTTCAGGATGGATAAAAACCGTTTTAAAAACACTTTTAAATGTTGCTAGAAAGTCTGACTCTTTGCAAATAAGTTGTAATTAAGCTAGAAAAAACTGCAATGCAAACGTTGATTGCTGAAAGCTTTTGCTGAAACCGAGTTTGTTCACCTTAAAACAATCAGAACAAAACAAAAGCCAAACTTAACAAAACAGTAGCTAAAAGGCTCAAATCAGCAGAACGGTAGACAAAAACAACAGCTAAGAGATCAAATGAGCAAACACCATAATTAAAGTTAAAACTGGCAAAACAATAGTTTAAAACTGAGACAGCAGATTATAGGTGAAACCAGCAAAACAGCCACTTAACACTAAAAAGAAAGCAAGTACACTATAACAAAGTTTATTAACGATTTACAGTTTTACCTTCATTTCATTGAGAAAAATAATAGAAAACTCAGTTGTAATGTCCTGAATTAGCTCAGTGTTTTGTTATGTGAATAAGTAAATAGCTTAAAGTAAACTAAATGTGCAGAAGAGACTTTAAAGAGGAAAACAACAGTGTGAATGCTGAATCAGCATTTGATCCTTCATATAAGGGTTTGTTTTTCAGTCTGTGATTCCTGTTTATTGAATGATTAAACCTTCTTTATCCTTGTGGTGTTTACTCCTCAGATGTTGACGAATGTGACACAAAGTACAATGGTGGCTGTGTACACGAGTGCAACAATATTCCTGGGAATTATCGCTGCACTTGTTACGATGGATTCCACTTGGCACACGACGGGCACAACTGCCTGGGTAAGACGAACACTAACCCGTCCTGAGAAGAACAATCAGTGAGCGAGAGGTGGAGTGTTAGTGTGGGCCGTGTTTGAAGAGTCCCAGACTCATCTAAAAAACATTATCTCCATCCGCAGTGTTTAGAACTGGGAGCGAAACAGCTGTGTTCGATTTATACGGGTGAAAAGTTTGTTTGTGATTTAAAAAAAAAAAAAAGAAATGAAATGCTTTCCCAGAGTTTTCTGCAAAGTGTTTAGAAATGCAATCATCCCACTGTCCTGCAGATGTGGATGAATGCAAGTTCAACAACGGCGGGTGCCAGCACACTTGTGTCAACACCGTGGGCAGCTACGAGTGCCGCTGCAACCAGGGCTTCTTCCTCAGCGACAACCAGCACACGTGCATCCACCGCTCCGTGGGTGAGTGTTCCCGGACAGTTCCTTTCCAGTTTCACGTCCAGTTGTTTGCTTGTGAATGTTTGTGTCCAAACTGCTCTGTATTGTGAAAAGATTAACTCTCCTGCTGCCCTGGGGTCAAAGTGAACACAAGGGCTTTAGAACCGAGGCAGGAGGAGGGTTCAGAGTGTCAGTTCATGAGCACCGGGGCAGCATTATTACTGTTCTGTTAAAGTTTTTTATTGTCCTAAGTCTTCAAAATGTCCAGATGCATCTCAGTAAACCAGGTAGAAAAATCAAAAAGAAAACATAAGTAGGCTAGTTTTTTGGTCCTAAGTCTTGTTTTGCAGTTTCTCACTACTACAGGATTTACAATTTTCTTTAAAATCCCCTAAAAATACAGAAAGCGCGCACCCTAGCTTTTATAGATTTAAATTCTAGCAGCGTTAGACGTCATCTTCCTGCGATAAAAGCAACCGCTAACACTGCTAACAATGCTAACAATGCTAACGCTTCGCTGAAGATGAAATTTAAAATCTAAATTCAAAATGTGATCATTGAAAACAATAACATTAGCAGCGTTAGCAGCTGCTTTTTTTATATTGAAGATGACATCATAAGGAGAGCAGCAAGGGCTGCATTCCATTCTGAAATACTTAAATTTAAACTTCAACATTTTGAACAACTTTTAAAGTGCCTGTGACACGCCTATCCTTCAAATACAAAAAAGTGAAAGAAAACATCTTTATACTTGGCATAGTACACGATTTTACCCATTTTGTCACATAACTGGCCTATTTTCTTTATAGTTTGGCTCAGCCAATGTGACGCAGGACGTGACATCAAAGGGGATCTCATTAATAAAATAAACTCTCTGGTCTTTGTTTATGAAAACAACATTATTTAAACTTGAACCGTTCTTCATCTCAAAAAAGCGACTCAAAATAGTCTACAGAAACATCAGATTCTTCTCTACAGTCTGTGTTGTTAGCTTTTGTAGCAACGCTCTGTTTACATGTAGATATTCCCCTTTGACATCACTTCCTGTTTCTTCACATGAAAACTTCTCAACAACTGTTCATTTCAGCAGTGTGAAATTTGTTTTACAACATGTTATTAATGCTATCTTTCCAATAATGCATTCATGTTTATTTAAAAAATCTGATGTTAAAGACCCTTTAAGATTGAACTTTTACATTTAGATTTACATGTTTATTTAGGATTTAATATTTAGTATAACATTTATCACAGTCAAAATTAGCCACTGCTTAGCTTTAAATGTGAGAACAGTTAGCTAAATATTTTTAAAATGTTAGTGGAATTTTTTTTACTGAGATTTACTCTTTTAGCTCCGATTTGTATCTTAAAAAGTGGATTATTTATTTGCAATACATCCTAAAAAAAAACAAAACAGAGAAACATAAAGGTGCACATGTACAACCATGAGTTGTCTGCCATGAGTTGTTGTTGTTGATGGTTCTCTTTCTATTGAAAACATAAATGTAATCACCTTTTTCCTCAGCTTAGATTATTACAAACTTGTTTTGGGGATTTTAAACAGTAGCATCATTGGCAGTTTTCAGATTTCCTCCTGAGACATTTAAAACTTTACCTAGAGATAAAATCTGTGAGGTGCCGTGAGTGCCGGCTCAGGCCCATCGCGCTGTGGGAAAACGTTCCCTGTGTCCTGAAGGACAAAATAAGTTAATAACTGCACCACTCGGCTCTATGCGGTCTGTGTCACAGATTAGTCTGAAGTGCCTTTGTTTGTTCATCTTGACTGGAGTCAACTTAAATGCAAGTCCTTTCCACTCCATTGGGTCCTGACAGCCTTTGTAAATCCTGCAGACCTGACCACTCAGCTGTGACCCGGCTATATAAATGGAGCCGCACCTCCTCTCAAAGCGGGATCAAGTGGATGGATGGTGCAGTTTGTGGTGTTTTTTTTTCTTCTTTTTTTCCAGGCAAACTTAGTTCTGGTTGCTAAATATTACCACCACCCCCACCCATCTCTCTCCATGTAAAGCTGGCTAAAACAACAGGCTGGTGGATGTTTTTGGATTTTGAAAGCCGTGAGAACCTTTTCGTGTCTTTCTTTGAGGATGCCGGACTAATCTCTCAGTGTGTGTGCCTTTGTGTTTAACCGGTCGGTCACCGCGGGAGAGTTTCATTGTGCGCCTCTTCTCTGTCCCAGAGGGCCTCAACTGTATGAACAAGGAGCACGGCTGCGCCCACATCTGCAGGGAGAGTCCCAAAGGGGGCGTGGCCTGCGAGTGCCGCCCGGGCTTCGAACTGGCCAGGAACCAGAGAGACTGCATCCGTAAGTGCGCCGAAAGGGACGCAACACGCCGTCCGAGACACCCCCTTTGATTTGTTTGCCCCCCCTTTTTTTTTTGCATGTCGTTTGCCCGCCAGTGACATGTAACCACGGCAACGGAGGATGCCAGCACACCTGCGAGGACGCGGAGGACGGCCCCATCTGCAGGTGTCACGTCAGGTACACTCTGCAGCCCGACAAGAAGTCCTGTGTGGGTAAGCACTTCCTCCAGCTGTGTCGTGCGTTCACACGGTTCTCATCACCGTGCTTTGGTTTAGGATAGGACAGTTTTTGTGTGAGCGTGGAACAAGACTCTTTTAATGTCGAAGGCTGCAGATGTTGGACTCCAGGTTCGAAAACTAAAGTGAGAACATTATTATTTGGTTCCATTCTTTTAAAATTTGTAATATTACTTTGGGGATCCAGTAGGGCAGCCTTTACGTAATCCTGACAAACTACACCAACAGTATAACAATAATTATATCTAATTTATGTTAAATATGGTCTTTTTGAAAATTTAAAACATTTAAATAAAAAAAAACTTGATGTTATATCATGTTTTTGGTTATTCAAATGACTCACTTTAGTCCTGATTCATACAAAACAGTTTGGTTGTATTTGTTTTTTATATTGTGGATGAATTATATCTTGATGAATCAGGGGGTGTTTTTCTGACAGTGGTTTAAAGAGATATGAATCAGCTGTCTGAGTGTGTGTTATCTGTATTCTTTCAGTGTGTGTGTGTGTGTGGGTGTTTGTGTGTAAGGTCCAGGCATGTAAATACAATGTTAGCTGCAGATTTGGCTGTGTTTCCTGACACATACCAAGCCAGTGCAGGCACAGTTTGTTCACACACCGTTCTGATGTTTTTAGCTGGCCTTTCATTACTTTTAGCTTTTAGGTACATTTTTTTCTCATTTAGCTTTTAGCTACCATTTTGTTGCTTTTAGCTTCAAGCTAGTCTTTTGCGGCTTTTAGTCTTTTGCTAGCGTTTTGCTATTTTTTGCAAGATTTTGCTACTTTATTTATCTTTTATGTAGGATTTTCCTACTTTTAGCTCCTAGCTTCCTTTTTGATACTTTTTATTTTTTTTGTTAGTGTTTTGTGACTTTTAGCTGACAATTGGCAACTTTTGCTTCTTTCAGCTTTTAGTTAGTATATTTTACTTTTGACTTCTAGCTGTCCTTTTGCTGCTTTTGTATACCCTTGTGTTACCTTTATCTAGCCTTTTGCTACTTTTAGGTCTTATGCTCATTAATCTTTTATGTATTATTTAGCTCCTTTTAGCTCCTTGTTAGCTTTTTGATACTTTTTATTTTTTGCTAGTGTTTTGCAACTTTTAACGAGAAATTAGCTACTCTTAGCTAAACGTTTGCTACTTTTAGCTCTTAGTTAGTATATTGTTACTCTTGGCTTCTAGCTGTCCTTTTGCTGCTTTTGTATACCCTTGTATTACTTCTAGCTAACCTTTTGCTACTTTTAGGTTTTATGCTCATTAATGTTTTATGTATTATTTAGCTCCTTTTAGTGCATTGCTAGCTTTTTGATACTTTTTATTTTTTGCTAGTATTTTGCAACTTTTAATGGGACATTAGCTAATTTTTTCTAAACGTTTGCTACTTTTAGCATTAGTTAGCATATTCGTATTTTTAGCTTCTAGCTCCCCCTTTGCTACTTTTAGCTAGTCTTTTGCTGCTTTTAGTCTTTTGCAAGTGTTTTGTTACTTTTAGCTTTTAGTGAACAATATTTTTATTTTTAGTGTCTAGGTATCCTTTTGCTATTTTTGTCCATTTTCTACTTTTAGCTTTTAAATACATTTCTGCTCATTTAACTTTTAGGTAGCCTTTCACTACTTTTAGTTCTAGCTAACATTTTGATCATGTTTAGTTTTTAGCAAGTGTTTTGCCACATTTAGCTAATGTTTTGCCAAGTTTACCTTCTAGTTAGATTTTCACTACTTTTTACTTATCCTCTTCTAGCTGTCCTTATGCTGCTTTTGTATATCCTTGTGTTACTTTTACTTAGCCTTTTGCTACTTTTTTTACATATCCCCTTCATACTTTTTGCTAGCATTTTGCTTTATTAAGCCTTTAGTTGTTATTTTTGGCTTCTATAGTGTTCTGCTTCTTTTAACTCCAACAAATGAGATTGACCTTTTTCAGTCAAATCCCTCAGCATTAACTCTGTATTTTCCCAGAAGAAGCTCTTTCTCCAGTTTAACATTTGGTTCTGTGCTCTGCAGAGCGAGATGAAGCCACCACCGAGTCCTCGGACCACAACGCCACGTCTTCTACTGAGGCGGACAAACGCGTGAAGAGACGACTGTCAATGGGTAACAGTCACACGCCTCACAGAAGAACCGAATAATTGTGTTTTTTATGTGATGTGAGGCCAGCAGGAGCGGGAAGAGGACTGATGTCTAGTAAAGCGATACATTCCTCAGTCTTTAGAACAAACTGTGAAATAACTCCACGCTGACTCTACCAGCTCCAGACTCCCTCCTGGAATATATGCATTTGTGACAGTGTGGTAAATTTCACGTTTTCCATCTATTTGGGAAGCAGCGTGTCAATTTTTATATTTACATTTTTTTATTTTAGCATAGCTTGACTTTATTCAATTTGTGATTCAGTCAAACATGATGTGTGTAAACCATTACATCATCTATCAGGTTAAAAGAAAAACTATCACACAAAATACAAAATATGTCGCATTTGAAAATTTCAAAAAGCTACAGCTCGTTAATTCTAACGAGTCAGATGTTTTTTTTTTCGTGCTAGAGTTTTAAAATAAGATCATCTTGTGTTGACACGTGATGAAACTGTAACCCTTTTGCTCACACCTGTATTACTAAATCACAAGATTCCACACAGAATACGTGTTGTGAATGACTCTCAGCTACTACCACATCAAATTTCATCTCAACATCTGTAGCCATTTTTGTTTGGCTATTGTTTATTAGCTGTAGCAGACAAAATATTTGGAATCAACTCCAATGATTGTAGAGAGTTTCATTGAAACACCTTCAGTGTTTCAGAAGATATTTTGCTAACAGACAGGGTTTATGTTGTGCAATGTGTGTGTTCAGCGTATGTTGAGGTCAATGCTCAACTACTAAAACACTAAATTCTACCTCAATATTTGTAAAACTGACTTAATTATAGTCACGTTTGTGTTTCAAAATTCAGCTGGCCTAAGCAGTAATTTTGGATCAGATCAGATCCATTGATTATTTGCTGAAAGTTTAACAAACACACAGTTTGCAGTGAACTCTGACTGTTACCTTCTCAGAAACCTGCGCGTTGAACAACGGAGGCTGTGACAGCACCTGCAAAGACACGTCCACCGGCGTGCACTGCAGCTGCCCCGTCGGCTTCACGCTGCAGCCGGACGGAAAATCCTGCAAAGGTCAGACTGCCGCTCCGGCACACCGCCGCTCTGATTCAAGAAGACTTTAAAGGACGTTTGGCTTAAATGTGGTCAGAATGTCAACCTGTTTCCCACAGATATTGATGAGTGTGAGTTTCACAACGGCGGCTGCGAACATTTCTGCAGAAACACCATCGGGAGCTTCGAATGCCACTGCAAGAAAGGCTTTAAGCTGCTGTCAGATGAGCGCTCCTGTCAAGGTAAATATTTATATATTCATATGATACTCTTAATTAGTCTCTGAAACACTGGGAATGATTCAGATGTAATATAAAAATATATATATTTTTTTGGATTTTGTTGAACATAAAAGACTGAAAGGATGCTGACATAAATGTAAATGTATTTTTAACTTGTGAAATGCACACAAACTTGCATTAAAGCCATTATTGTGTGAATGCTGAGTCAGCATTCATATATATATATTAGGGGTGCAACAATACATGTACTCGTATTGAACCGTACCAAACCATATCGAAGACACTTGTATCGAACAATACAGATTTTTAAAATTTATTATTATTTATTTCTTCTTAGGACGCTCTGTGT
>JAUBOC010000043.1:7239767-7251496 GCA_032275365.1 Anablepsoides cearensis | reverse complement strand
GCACAAACGGAGCACTAACCATTCCATCTATTTTCCGGAATTTTTCACGTGGGTGGGGTGTCAGCTTCACTCAGCTGAAATAAACAAGTGCTAAACAAAAAAAAAAGTGTCAGGTCTAAATTAAACTATCTACAGCAGGTGAACAGGATTTGAAAGTCACATCATGGTGAGTAATATCCATTCGACCAGCTATGCCATAATTTCAGTTAATAGGAAACTGTGTTGTCTTTGAGTTTTATTTTTCAGGATTCAACTAAATAAAATTAAATAAAACTAAATTGCATCTTTTTGATCTGTTATCACAGTTCACCCCTTGAGGTCTGAAATGTTTTGAAGCCTGAAAACTGTCTTGGGTCAGAGATAAATAAATGAAAAACAAAAATAAAATAAACACAAAAAGTTGTCTAAAAAATGTTCAGCTACTGGACTGAAAACGATTAAGAAGCAGCCAAAGTCCTGAGAACATCAGGAAGCCTGCAGAGCATCCCTGGAAGCAAAGTCACAAGGGAAATGTATGAAGACTTTTGCACAGGACTGTACTGTCTTTGTTACCCATCAGCCCAGACTGGCAGGGTTTTTCAGATTTAGTTTAACAGTTCGTAATGTGTTGAAAATGTTTTTGGCAGTGGTGGGCAGCACCAATCTAAAAATTAGTTGCACTAACTTTAATATTTAGGTCCCCTAATTCTAAAGCACTAACACACTTAAAAATTTAGCAAAAGCTAATTCTAAAGCACTAACACACTTAAAAATTTAGCAAAAGCTAATTCTAAAGCACTAACAACCCCATCTGACCCATGGAACATTCCTCAGAATCAACATGAGACAATACTGTCTGTGTGCAGAATATTGGTAACATTTCATCTCATGCAGTGGTTCCCAAAGTTGGGGTCGGGACCTCTTTTTGGGTCACGAAACATGAAGTGAGGGTCTCCAGATGATTTCCAGATATTAGTTTAAATGCAAAAAAAAAAGCTAATGGAATATTTTCATCAGGATTGTTGCAATTATTAAATAATCATAACTGCATAAAAATTAGTATCATAGTTACCAGGTTTGTTTATAGTTATTATTCCCATGTTTAACAGAGTTATTAGCAAAGTTTGCTACATAAACAAGTAATATGTGGGGTCACGAGTGTCTGCAACTGTTACTTTGTGGGTCAGAAGCAAAACAGTTTGAAAACTGATCTAGTGGATACGTGACACACATGTGACCAACACGTCTGACAGCCTTCACCCTCAGCTGTTAACAATAATGTTGATCAATAATATTTAAAGAACTCAATTAGTGCTTATAAATTTAGCCCACAAATTTAGCAGGTGCTAATCCACTAATGAATTAAAAAATGATCAAAAGCCCTAAAGCACTACTCAGGAAATTAGTTCCCCTGTTAGTGCTTTAGTGCTTTAGGGGAACTGTGCCCACCGCTGGTGTTTGGATTTTTTTTGTTACATGAGTTTAGTAGCAAAATCTAAGTCTCACAGGAGGAAGAGGTTTTTGAGGTGTAGGTGAATTATTAAAGCTTCTCTAACGTGTCTTTTCATCTGACTGCAGGTGTTTTACAGCAGATTTAGAGATGTAGAATGGTTGCCACAGTGGGTGACCTTAGCAGAAACAACAGTGACTATAACTCAGCCACGTGGAGCTAAAATATGTTAGAAATAGCCGAGAGTTGTCTGATGACTCAGGATATTGCATGTGGTTGCACATGTTTTAAAAGTTTGACCAAAATGGCTACATCCCCTCAACAGGACTTCAAAACTCTGGCATTACTTTAAAGAATACCATCTTTATGTTTTAAGACACCCACAACTCTTTTAATGCTAATATAATCTCTTATAAAGATGCAGGATGTTGTTTCTATACTCTGCACCTTTTTATGGTAAGTATAAGAGGCGTATTGTTGCTCTCTCCATCCTAGTTGTAGGTAAAAACGAGGTGACTCATGCCCAAACGACTGAACGCCCCAGCTTTATCTGATTGATGAAGCCATCAGCGTTTGGAATCTGGTCTCTGAAAAGGCCTTTAAGTCGAGCTGTTTCAGATCCAGCTGTGTGAACAGTTGTCAGCTTTAGTCCGCGCAGCGACTCGTCGTGTCCCTACATGCTTCCTCTTTGCTCTCCTCCTCGGCTTTTGTGGCCCTAACTTTTGTGAGCGCCGGCCCGTGTGTCACGGCCTCTTGTGTGTTTTTTCAGGGACGGAGGATTCCTACACGGTGACCTGTGGAATGCCTCTGCCCTGCTTGGCTGACGTACAAAAGAACAACAGCGGCTTGCATTGCTTAGGCAAGTACAAAACCCCGCAGATCTACATCTGTCTTTCTGCTCCGTCACACAACAGCAGTACCTCCGGAACAGCTCAGGCTCCTGTTTGTTTTTCTTGTTGATGTATAAATAGATCCAAATGACAAGGTTTTTTATTTTTCTTTCTTCTCTCTTTTCTTTCTGTCGTGCAGGTCCAGAAAAGCCCCGGGTTCCACGCATTAAGACCACAGCCACTTTTAGGTCTGGCACGGCTAAATGCAATTTAAAACGAAGTCAGGAGAAACCCAGGGAGAGCATAAACCCGACACACTCAGGTACAGAAGCTGCCACGCAGGAAACCCAACAATGTCTTCAAACACAAGACTGAGATGACACATAGACAAGGATCTGAATTATAGCGCCTTTATGTTTCTGCTTAGAAAAAACACTTTGGGTTTTTTAAGAGCTGCCAACATCTAAAGAAGATAAAGCAGACCTGAAAGCTGCTTCAAAGAAACCAAAAACCGAGCGCAAATGTGAAAGACATTTGTGGGGAAAGTGATGTGGTTTGGAGTGTTCTGAATGTCTCGGAGCAGCACTTTGTCTGGCACTGACAGGGGAGGATGTAAGTAGCCATAGAAAAGCCTTTTTAGTTGCGTTTGACCCAGCCATCAATCAAACAGCTTCTTGATTGTAGGATTATTGTGCCTCTGAAAGGGGCTCCGAGTGGGTTTTTACATGGCTTGCTGTTAGTTCAAGGAAACTTAATTGTTTCAGACATTTCAGTCTGTCTGCAAGACCTCATCCTTTTCAGCCTTTTACCCAAAAATGTTTAAAGAAATTTGTTGAAGAACCTAAAGTTAAGTTGCTAAAGTTTGACGGATTAGGATAAAAACTGAAACAAGTAAAACAATAGCTAAAAGCTAAAATGAGCAGAACATTAGCTAAAACAAGCAAAACAATGGTTAAAAGCTAAAACCATCATAACACTAACTAAATGCTAAACAGCAAAACAGTAGCTAAAACAAAGTTAAACAATAGATAAAGTCTAAAAGGAGCAAAATTGTAGCTAAAACAAGCTAAACAATAAACTCTAGAATTAGCAAATTAGTAGCTAAAACAAGCTAAAATAATGGTTAAACGCTAAAACCATCATAAGAGTAACTAAATGATAAGCAGCAAAACAGTAGCTAAAACAAAGTTAAACAATAGATAAAATCTAAAATGAGCAAATTATAAGCTAAAACAAGTAAAACAAGGTTAAAAGCTAAAATCAGCAAAACAATAATTAAAAGCAAATGCGATGAACAGTAGCTAAAACAAGCAAAACAATGGTTAAAAGCTAAAACCATCATAACAGTAACTAAATGCTAAACAGCAGAACAGTAGCTAAAACAAAGTTGAACAATAGATAAAAGTCTAAAATGGGCAAACAGTAACTAAAACAAGCAAAACAATGATACAAAGCTAAAATCAGCAACACAGTTGGTAAATACTAAGACCAGCAAAACAGTAACTAAAAGTTAAAAACAGCAAAACAGTTGCTAAATCCTAAGATTAGTAAGACGGTAGTTAAATGCTAATACTGGCTAATACCAGCAAAGCAGTAGCTAAAAGTTAAAACAAGAAAAACAGTAGCTAAAAGTGTATAGAACACAAGAGTTCTTCATTCATTTGAATTTGAAAAAAGACTGTAAATAAATTTCAAAATAAAAACCTGAAACTTACAGAAGCCAAATTTAGTAGCCGTATTGTCCTAATCGAGCCAAACATTTTGGCTCATGGATAAATAAAATAGCTGAAAATAAGTACAGAGGAAACTCTAAACAGGAAACAAACCATGTGAATGCTGATTCAGCGCTATTGTTTCAGAGGATTTCTCAGTTTGAGCTTGGAGTGATATTTGTTGTAAACATTGCACGTTTCCTTCTGTCTGTGTTTGTCTCTGATGTTCACAGAGAGCAGGTTTCTCTTCACCGAAAACGTCCAGTTCAGCTACGTGAGCCTGCGCTGCGCCTCCTCGGCAGGACAGCGGGCGCGCGGGCGCCACAGCAGACGAGCCGGCGCGGAGGACGGCTTCTCCATCACAGCTGAGTTTGAGCTGGACGTTAACCTTGAGGAGGTAACAGGTTGGTCTCTCTGCGCTTCCTGCCTGCCTCGCTCGTGAACCCTTCGCTTCTCATTCTGTCTGATCTGCCTTTCGCTGCCGTCTGTTTGTCACTAAACAAACCAAAATGTTAAAGTATCTCCTGTTTTGACTTGGCTCTGGTGCAGATGGGGCTCCAAGAGGGCTTTCTGTTTGATTTCTCCAATTCACACATTTTTGGTGGTTCTGGGTGTTTTTTTTTGTTTTTTTTTTCGTTGTTTTTGTGGGGATGGAGCATGAAATTGGAAACAGTTGGTGTACTGAGTGTTTCTCTCAGCAGAGAACTGCGACCTGATCTGTGTGCGTCGGCGTTCAGAGAAAAGGCTGAGGAAGACCATCAGGACGTTGAGGAAGTCCATCAACCGGGAGCAGTTCCACCTTCACTTTGCCGGGGCGGACTACGAGCTGTCCAAAAGTCTGGCTCACCCAGCAGACCTGCCAGGACACTGTCTGTTAGGACAGGTGTTGGTTGGCAGGAAGTGTGGTGAGTTGCATTCAGTCATGATGTTTGTTGCTTGATTATCTATAAATCATCAAACTTTGGAGCTAACCCATTCCAAAATGGCTGCCACAGCCAACCAAATTTAAAACACAAAAAAAGCTATATTTTAGCTACATGTCCAGATATTGAGATATCATTTTGTGTTTGCTGAGAACAACACATTGTGCAGTTTCTTTGTTGGCATCATCTCTGTTCGCCTGTTAGCAAAATATTTCATGAAGCATTGTTTCAACAAAGATCTGAGTAAGTAATTGTTGGATTTATACGTCTGTAACTGATCGACCTTTGGCTAATCACCCTTACATTTTACAGAAAAGGAGCTAAAATGGTGTACATTTGTATAAAGCATTTGAAAAAATTAACTAAGTAAAAGTAAAAATACCTTAAAAGAAATTTACTTTGGTAAAAGGGAATTTCATAAGAAAAGTACTGATAAGAAAAGTCACAAAACTGCTCACAGTTATCAGGAAAGTAAAAGTACTTTTACGCACATTCTAAGAAATAAAGTGTTGAATTTACTTAACCGGATTATATCAACTGGTTTCACTAAACCGAGATGAGTAAACATAAAACTCATCTCAACTCGTTTTAGTGGAATCAGTTCCAACACTTTGTTTTTTAAAGTGCATAAACAACTCCTTTCATGTTGAGTTTCAGTCATATTTAAATTTATAACAAAGTGTTAAGTTTTAAAGTAGAGATGTAAAAGTGTCGTTTTTATGTTTGGAATGTAACAAAATGAACATAAAAGTTACTTTTTTTTTAAACATACTCAAAAAAACTACATAAATGTACTTTGTTACTATACCCCTCTGGTGATTACATCATGCAGCGTCATGCAAAATTTTGACAAGTTTGCACATAATCCGCTCAGAGCAGCAGGTTTAATGGTCAGATTCGGTGCAGGTGTTTGCCAGATGAGGGCCATATTTGGCCGGCAGACGTGCCGTAATGAGTGAGCCGGAGCGGAAAAGCGTTGCGCGGACAGAGAGCTTGTTGTTCGGGGGTGGGGGGTGGGTGGGGGGGCTCCAAGGCCGTGAGATCTTCCAGCATCTCGCTGGGATAAGAGCGCGGTCTCCTGGTCGCCGTTGCCTCTCGATGGAGTTTTTATATACAAGCTGCGATGGAGAAACTGTTGGTTAAACATGACCGCACTCACACACACACACACACACACACACACACACACACACACACACACACACACGCACACACACACACCGTCAAGCGAAGGAGCTGAAAGCTGGCTTGTGTTTTTCCTGGCCGACGCTGCCTCTGCGCCCCTGTTTTCAGGCCTCACGGTTGGGGTTTGCTGGTCGGTGAAACATCTCGGGGAAAAACGGTGCCTGCCCTCTAAATATTTATTCAGCCTCTATGTGCTTTGTGTGATGTATGAAGTGGCAGTTTTGAAGATGTTTGGCCAGATCTTCAGCGCCACATGTGAAGCCTGGAGGTGATGAAATTTCTAGGCTCCGCTCTTTAATTTGCCTCGGGAGATGTTTACTTTACTGTCCCAAACTATTTCTGGCGTCGCGATTAGCACTTAATGTTTCGTCTGTTAAGCTTTGCTACTTCTGTACCCCCCCTGCTATGCTTTTTGGGTCAACGTGAAGCAGGGGTGCAGACATGTAATTTGGGAGAAGAGAAAAGAGGAGGAGTTGGGGAGGGGGGGGGGGGGGGGTTCCGAGTGGCATTCTTCTTAACCTCCAGCTTTTTAAAGGAGCTATATTTCCACCCCCTCCACATCCCTCCCACTCTGGCTTAGCGCAGAGTGCAGTTTTAGTCCTTTTCAGTTTGCCCACTCCATTGAAAAGCCCATTTGGGGCTCGTTCTCGCTCCCTCGGAGAGAAACAACAACACGGGCTTTCTGTGAATTTTGGAGAAAACACTGCATTTTTTTTCCCCAACATTTATTTCTTCTCCATAATATGTTTCGTATTATTGTCAGCGTAGTTTGGAATCTTGAGCACTGTGGTTGCCTTAAAGCAGTTATTTTTTAAAGTTTTTATATGGGATAAATATTGTGCCAGCAGGAATTGAATTTAAATTACTCAGATTGAATCTGAATGTGCATAATTTGAAATTGAATGCATTGGTTTGAAAATGAATTTTACTAAATTGAAAATGAATTTAAAGTTTTGTATCTGAATTAATTTGCTTTGAAACTGTATTTTGGTCTATTAAAAATTCAGTTGGACTACTTTCAATTTCAGTTCCAAAATTCAAATTTTTATGTCCCTCATCCTGGTCCTTGAGAAAGCCAGCCAGAGTAATCAAACACAGATCCACAGATTTATTTATTTCACTTTGGTAAAGCTTCACTTCTGTATGTAACAGAGTTGATGCAATCCACTGTAAAAGTGACAAAAACAGTTATTTTATTGCAGTGATTAATTTTACCTATATGTAGAAAATGTTATATTTACATCATGGATCACATATGCTTCTGCTGACTGATCCATGATGTGATGTAAATGTAACATTTTCTACATATAGGTAAAATTAATGGCTGCAATAAAATAACTGTTTTTGTCACTTTTACAGTGGATTTCATCAACTCTGTTACATCACAGAAGGGAAGCTTCACCGAAAAGAAACGTAAATCTGTGTTTGATTACTCTGGCTGGCTTTCTTCAGGACCAGGATGTGTGACACAAACATCCGAATTATGGAACTGATATTGAAAGTAGTCAAACTGAAATTTTAAAAGACCAAAATACAGTTTCAAAGCAAATTAATTCAGATACAAAACTTTAAAGTCAGTTTCAATTTAATGAAATTCATTTTCAAACCAATGCATTCAAATTATGCACATTCAGATTCAACCTGAGCGATTCAAATTCACCTCCTGCTGGCACAAGATTTATCCCATATTTCATCTAAAAGTGAGCCATTCAGAAGGAGGTCAGGGGAGAGTTGCTGCACGCTCGTTGCCTTGTTTGCATAATTATTTTAACGTTGAAGTTGTTTAGAAAGTGCTGGCGATCCCCCCCTCCCCTCCCCTTCTGCCGCCTCTTCCTCCCAGCTGGGGCCACTTTGCATGACCCCAAGCCACTAAACTGCTGAAGAGAATTGACTTCAGCCACACCATGGGAATCAATTAGCATCAGCTGTTTGGGCCTCCTCTGGATGGGCGCGAGCGGTGATTGGGCCGAGCAGAATGCGGGGCCTTCAGAAAACCCCTACCCCTTTTATTGGGCTCAGCTCCTCACCGCTGTGATACGGGAGTGTTTTCCTATGTCATCAAGCAGGCGAAAAACCGGGGACTTGAATAGAGGTGAAAGGTCTTTTAAACCTCTTTGAGGCCATCAATTCGAGGACTCTATAGAAGTGCTGTTTGCATTTGAAAGGCTTCAAGGTTTTTTTTTCTTTCCTCCTCTCTCTCCCCTCTTTCACTCTCACTTCTCTCCTCTTCCCTCACTGTTTCCCTCTGTCAAATAAAAGCTGTTAGAGGACAATGCGCTGATGGCTCCCCGTGGTCTTTCACAACAAACAATAGCCTTCCAAAATGAACTGCTCTTGATAGAATTACACTTTCCCCATTTGGATGAAAATTTAACAGTTTGCTGAGCCACGTATAATGGATCTACCGTCAAGCTGTTGAGCTTTTAGAGGTGGCAGTGCTTCACACACACACACAGACACACACACACACACAACCTAAAGGCTACATCTGAGCCACGTTCTGCACAAAGGGATTAAATTGATTTATTCTTGTTTCAGATCAACTTCTGAGTTTAAGTTGAGTTCTTTTAAACTGTCGCGCAGACACGGTAATTCTCAAATTAATTACAGGCACGGTTCTGAATGGGAGGAATCAAAGCAGACCTGAGTTTTGGTCCCTTTAATCAAGGCTTTGCGCTTTTGTAAGATAAGAGGGATGTGCTCCCTTTGAATTTCCTCCATGTTTGCTTTTAAAAGAGGTGAGGGGGCTTATGGAGGCAATAAAGGTTTCCCTTCATTGCACTGAAATGTTATACTCTGCAAGAGTTGTCCTTCAAACCAAGTTTTACAATCTTATATCCAGCCAGAAAGTGTTTTTTGTTTGTTTGTGTTTTAGGCTTATTTACTGAGCAGGAGCAGAATGAGTCCCTGACATCTGCTCACAAGACAAAAGCTCACAAACTACAGAGTTTTTAGTTTCACAGAAATATTACCTATGATTTATATCACATAGTATGATCATATGACATTACAAATATAAGCATATTGTTTGGAATTAAAAACACTCATTATCATAGTAACTCAATCCTGCTTAAGTGAATAAAATTATTGGCAAAGAAATAAGGTGTGGAAGGTTATACCTTTGGTGTTTAAAAAACTATTTTTATTCTATTTTTTATTTTTTCAATCAGTCTTACTAAGTACAATAGTCTTACTGCACTGGCAGTTTCAGATTATAATATATATATATTCTATAACTTACTCTTAGATGGCTAATTTTTGCAGTGTATTGTGAGTTTTTATTGTTTGTTTCCAGTTAGCTGGTGTGATTGAAGGAAATAGATTTATTTGTTCATTTATGTTTACTTCTGATTCTTTAGGAAGCTGCCATTTGGTATAAAGACAATTTTTCTGTACTGCCCTTTTATATATAGTTCTTTAACCATTAATAGCATTAAAGTTTTTAAAATCTGAGATATTACACAATAAGTAGAACAGATAAAAGTGAAGTTGGGTCATGTGAAAAAAATATAAACAATTAATATCTTACCTGTTGTAGATAGCTTATCAAACAACCTCAATTTGAAGAAATAAAGTTAAATTTCTTACCAGCTAACAGCTAGCCCAAGAGAAACAAAGACCTAAATGGTTACTTCTGTTTGGAAAAACTCCAATTTAGTGGATAATTTAACTATTACACCGTGTCAAAAGGTTCATTCACAGAACAGTTCCACGAGTTTTAAGTTTCACCTGTTTTAATTACAGGTAAAGGCTGAGCTTATACCTTTGATGTGTTAAACCTTCCCGCTCGTCTGTGTGTTTATTCATTTCCTGTACGCAGCAGGCCCTTCCTGATTAAACAGGAGAGGCAGCTGAAGTCTAAATAATTTTAAATGTTCTTGTCATACAGTTAAACTGTTGAATATGTTGTGTTTATCTGCGCTGTGGTGAGAACTGTTTAATTATGTGCTGCCATGGGGCAAACTGCTGTATGTGTTCAGTCATGCCTGCATCTCACAAAGTTTCCCTTTCTTAAATGCTTTTTTTATATCTATATTTATATACTTGAACGCTCCCTGACACCGTCTTTCTTTTGCTTAATTACATGTTCAGACATAACAGTCTGATTTTTGTCTTATCTTATTTAGTGTGAAGGTGTGTCTTTCTTGTCGAGCATCAGTTTTAGCTGGAGGCCATGTTTTTTTTTTTAGCAGCTGTCTTTCCTTTATCTGCTAGTGAGCTGCAGCGTTGGGACGTACCACGATGGACATCAGGGACGCTGCGTGCTGTGTCCAGCTGGAACATATCAGGACGAGGAGGGACAGATGTCCTGCGAGCTCTGTCCCTCACCTGAAGGAAGAGACGTGTCCAAGGTGGTCGGCGCTCGAAACTTGTCCGAGTGCGGCGGTAAGAATCTGCTTTCAACAAACAACCTAACCCTAACCTAACCTGAAACAAATCAGACACATAATGTGATCATGTTAATAATTTATTCATTTACAACGCTGGTTGCCTTACTAAAACATGTTTATTTCTAATGTGGAAAGCTTACATTTAAATTGTTTGTTATATTACAAAATATTGGCTCTTAAAGTGAAATTTAATGATTCGTATGGAAGATGATTAGCGCCACAAAGCAAAAAAATAAATAAAAAATAAATAAAATAAAAATTCCTAAATTCTGACTTTAATCTCATAATTATGAGATTAAAGTCAGAATAATGAGAAAAAAGTCAGAACTCAGGTAAAAATAATTTTCTTTGCTCTGTGGCACTAATCCTCTTCCGTAGATAAGATCCGTTCTTGTCAGATTTAAATGTTGCCCGGGTACAGTTTGCAGCTAATTGGTTAATATGTATAATTTCTTCATTGTTACGTTACAAAGATTTTGCACAATCCTTTACAATGCAAATAAAGATGAGTATAAAATCTTTTATCTTATGCTTTGTAGTTCCCCGTCTTTTCTCATTTATCTGTGTAAATGGAGCCCATCGAGGGCCAAAAGTAAAGTAAAAACCATATTTCTGTTCCCTCAATTTAGTAAGCCGTAGATTTTCTGATGTTTTTTATTTTGTTGGAGAACAAGCAATACATCATTTTTGGTTCATCAAAGTTGGAAATCTTTACTTTCAGAACATATGTTGGTGTAGATTCTCAGTCATGCAGGACTTGTTGAATCCCGAGAGTTTTAAAAACAAAACAACTGGACTTCTTTTCTGTTAGTTTGCTTCCCATCCGGGGAGTGTTTTCAATTCAAAAAAACTGGAACGTGCGGGCGTTTCAACGGGTTGCTCTCAGGACAAATAACTTCAAAACAAATCATTGTTAAAGCATGAACAAACAATCGAACCGTAGACAATACCATACAGCCTGATTATAATCAAAACAAGTCATACTCCGAGTCTATGTGGAGCCGACAGTGAGACAAGAGCTGAGGAACTGTCTACAGAGAAAACTTTTGTAATTTAACTGTTAGAATGAACTTAACACGATCTGATACATCAATGTTTGATTGGATTTTGATGACTAATATTGTTATTAAGTATTAAGGGCTCTCTGACCCTTGCTGGGCTCCATACCAACCACCGTCTGCCTGTAGTTCTACAGCAGGGATGGGCAACTTAAAAGATGGAAGGGGCCACAATTTTTTGTTGACACTACCATATATATA
>JAUBOC010000043.1:7219518-7230136 GCA_032275365.1 Anablepsoides cearensis | reverse complement strand
AAAATAAAAACACTTTTCTAATCTTTGCTGTTGTGCTTCATGCCACACAGTATGATGACCTGTAATATTTACAGTGTTGTATAAAGTACCATAAAGTGATACTTGAGTAAAAGAACAAGTATCTTACCAAAAAAATTACTTTGGTAAAACTGTAAGTCTGCTTTAGGAATAAATAGCAACAACTATATTTGTTTTTATCCTCATGTCAAGGATGTATCTTTTTATATTTACCAAAACGAGAGCAACAATAAAATGTAATGGTGGGGGGAAAAAACGATCCTTTAACATTTGTATTTGTTTCAGAATTCAGAAGACTTCCGCTGTAAATGTATCTGTCCGCCATACAGAGAAGTCGAGGGTCATATCTACAAACAAAATGTGTCTCTCAAGGACTGGTGTGTTATTATCACCACATCGTTTTGATACAAACTCGTTGTTTTTCATGTAAAGTTATTAATGGTGTTTTCTTCTTAGTAACTGTCTCCATGTGGTGGAACCGATGCCGGTGGATGGGAAAGACGTCGAGGCTTACTGTCTGCGCTGTGAGTGTAAATATGAAGAGAGGAGCTCCGGGACTATTAAGGTAATGTTAAAACGTCTCATCAGTTTTTATAATACTGATTCATTGTAGAGAATTATTTGTCTATTTCCAAAGTTTTTTATAATGAGGGCAAAATCAAGCTGTATCTTAATTTCACATGATCATATTTACTGTTTTGTCAAAAAGCAGACGCAACACAAAGTGACGTACATTAGTGATTGTTCCATGTGTTTAGGTCACTATCATAATGTACCTCTCTATATTGGGCCTGCTGCTGCTCTACATGGTTTATCTGACTCTCCTGGAGCCCATGTTGAAAAGGAGGCTGTTTGGACACTCGCAGCTTATCCAGAGTGAAGACGATGTCGGGGTATGTGTGGATCTCTGTCATAACTCTCTTAATGTGTAACCTTTTTGTCGCATAAAACATCACATGGCAATCAGAGATTATGGGTAAAATTTAACAGTCTTATCAGGTATAAGGACTTACCCAACACTTATTTTTTTGAAAGTTTTTGCTTTTCATTAGAGAGTCTTGTCCTTCTAAATGCTCAGCTGACTAAAGAGATTATTAGAAAAAAAACTGCAAAGGTTGTGCATTATTTAATTGATCTCAGTCTTTGTGTTTAGGTATTTAGAGTTAATCAAACTTAAATCTGGTAGCAGATCAAAGCTTTATTTTCTGCAAAAAGGATGAAAACAGCACAAATGAACAAAACAGGAACAGAAATAAATCAAAACTAAAGCATATAGTGTGAATGCTTAATGCTGAAAGAATTTACTAGAAAACTGTTAATCTGAAGTGAATTTTAACAGCTGAGTTTGGCTGGAAGGGGGAAAACAAAAGGGAAAAATCATTAGAAAAATAGCAAAAAAAAAAAAAAACCTTGATAAAAAAGCTGAACAGAGCAAAAATGTCTACTTTAGCAGGTATCTGCTCCAGCAGAATCATTGGGACAGATTTTAAATGGAGAGTAAATGAATTGTTTTTTAAAAGGTGGAGATTCAGACTGATTGGACAGTTTATGTACTATGACTGTGTCTCAATTCATGGTTTGCAACCGACGTGGGTCGTAGATTGCTCGTGTCGGGTGCATAAACGGCTGTGAAATGAGACATACAGAAGATGTATGTGTGCGTGACCACGTGCTGCGTTGTTATCATGCTGATACGTTTTATGTCACATTGCTTCAGTTGTTTCAAGGTATAACCTCACAAAATTCAGTTTTAATAGAAAAATGTTACAAATAAACAAATTAAAAGTATTAATAAGAAAAATAAAATAAAATAAAAAACTTTCACCGCCGTCTTTGTTTTTTTTTTTTTTTTGTTTAATTTGTTGACGGCACAATGAATTCTGGGATACCTCAGCTCTCTGTCTAGGATAGGATACTTGGATGGCTGCAACTAGGGCTGGGTTTAGAAAATCAATTTGATCTCGATTTTTGTTCAAATTTGGGAAAATCAATTCATAAGTCATGAGATTAATTTTTTTATTCATTTTCAATATTGTTATTTTTCATGTTGTTTGTCACTCCTGGCTTGCCGTAGATTTACATCCATTTTTTCTTTCTTGTTAATAAGTTGTATTAAACAGAAGGTAACAGAAATATACAATTTTCATACACAGAGTGGGCAGAAGTATACTTACATTATCCCACCTCTTCTCCTGTAACCTTATTCCATCACTTCTTAGTGATCAAGAAAATTATTCTCCATTTCTTAAATGAATGTATCCAACAACACTTTCTCTTGCAATTCCTTTTTAGTTTAAACCCTTTGAAACTTGAGACAGTTTTGTTTCAAGATTAAACTCCAATTTACATGTCTGCCCATAATGTTTATAATTTTACCAACACACCGAGTTAGAATTAGTTTCTACTATTTGCAGAATTAGTTCCTTTGAGAATTTATTCTATATCAAAATAAATGCGTTACTGCATGATCTCTTTAACTAATTTAAAAATCAATCAAACTGAATCGTGAATCGATTTGGGAAATCTGAATCGATACCCAGCCCAGCTGCAACCCATGAATTGAGACACAGCCATCGTGTTTTTTATATGGAAGGACAGAGAAGAACCATTTTTTACTTATTTTAATGTTTTAATCAGCTGTAACTGAAATAACTACCAGCTTGAGAAATGTTTTAAAAGATTTCATCAAGTCTTAACTCTCATTCAGTTCTTCAGTTGTTTAAATGCTAAAACTGATTTTGTTTCTGAACATGTCTGTGTTTTTATCTTTACTGTTTTATCTTTAATGTTTTTTTTTTTGTCTCATTTAGGACCAGCAGCCTTTTGCCAACGCTCACAATGTTCTGTCCCGTTCACACTCCCGACCCAACATGCTGAACAAAGTGGAGCACGCTCAGCAGCGCTGGAGGAGGCAGGTCCAGGAGCAGAGGAAGTCTGTGTTCGACCGCCATGTTGTTCTCAGTTAAAAGCCTCTCTCTGTTCTGGGTGTGGGAGGAGCAAGAAAACAAAACAAAACAAAACAAAACAAAAAAACAAATCCTCACTGTGAAAAAGTCCCAAGTTTGTACTGTTTTCCTTTTATTTTTTCAAATTTGGGTTTCTTTGAAAGATTGTTTTTCTATGATAAAATGAATCTGTCGAACAGAAGTTACTGAGAGCTCTTATTTTATCTGCAGGCAGCAAAATAAATGACACTGATTTGTTTACTTTTGCACAGATACTGAAATGAACTGGATTGAAAAGCAAATTACACTACAGCTAATATCTGTTTTAAACAGACCGGTTCTTAAAGCTGAACTGGTTTTCAGAAACAAATGTCCAGATCTTAGTACTGTTGGATCAAAACAGGATCAGTATTTTTCACTCCAGAACAAAAACTATATAAACTACTGCAGAGGAAGTGTGGAATATTTAAGTTTTCCAGCCTTTTTCTTCTTTTGAAAGTGCATGATTTTAATAGCTCTTTTTATATCCTTCTGTCCTGCCAGGATGTTTACTGTCTGATAAATGGTGTCACCGTTTAATACTCTAATATTTAGAAGATGATTCACTGACCTACTGCAGAAAATGAAGACTTTTTGTGATAACATAGCCGTGTTACTGATTTTGACCCTTTGAAGTCCTCTTTAACTACCTGACATCTCGTGTGTGATATTATATTTTTTCTTTATTTGTGATTAACTGGAAGTTTTGTAATCAATGTCATTGTTGTTGAACTGGCAGCATCGTTACTCTGAGAAGTTTCTGTTTTCTGTATAGTTGAGTTGTGTACAGGGTGGAAAGGTTATTGAAAAAGCAGTGGTGGGAGATTTGTGAAAGTGTTCTTAACTTTTGTTTATGTGGGAACAATAACTTAAATTAACTTAAATAAATTAATTTAAAATTTGTTTTTTTTTTTGTTTATTTGGATCTACTGTCTGATTTGATTATCTATCCATCCATCCATTGCAGGCCAGACAGAAATCACAATAAGTCCTCATGTCACTCGCAGGCAACCAGTTGCCTATGATCCATCTTTCTACACATCTTTTTATAATGTTTAAAACAAGATTTTTCCTCTTTGGTGTTTTTAAATTCTGTTGCTTTATTATTATTAAATTACCTTCATATAATTTTCAAAAATTATTGCATTTAATCAAATAAAAATTCCAGTTTGAAGACAGCAGAATGGAAGAGGAATGAATTGGAAAGCATCGTATGTGTGGGATTAAACCAGTGTTGTATAAAGTACCACAAAGTGATACTTGAGTAAAAGTACACGTATCTTATCAAAAAAATACTTTGGTAAAAGTTAAAGTCTGCTGCTTTAGGAATATTACTTGAGTAAAAGTCTTAAAGTATCTGATATTTTTTGTACTTAAGTATTAAAAGTAAAAGTATTTAAAATGAGAAGTTAGACTTTACATAATATTTATTAGGAGGTGACCTCCCCAAAAAAAAAAAAAATGCAGAAATGACTATATCGTATTAAAATAAATAATTTATGTTACATTTAGGATGCAGTAGTCTAGCTGTTTCAGTTTATATACATATAAGGAAGCCCAAACATTTTCCCCAAAATGAAAATCTATCAAATGAAATAATATAATTCATGAAATACAAATACTTCTTAATATAAGTACAGTCCTTTTATTTTAATGATTATGTCCTGCTGGAGTGTGACATGATTTGTTTGTGTACAAACAGAATTTTATATAATTATACTTATCATTCAACCACAATTAAATTCACTCTAGGAGGCACAATTTATACGGATAGTATTTATTTTTTTACAATAAGCAGCTGGAATAAAAACAAAAATAAAATAAAAGTATCAACTTTCTACTTGCCTTTAAAAAAAAGGAGTAGAAAGTGCAGATAATTGTGTGAAAACGTAAGTAGAAGTAAAAAGCACGCTGAAATTAATTAGGCCTACTCAAGTAAATACAGATACACAAAAAATCTACTTAAGTACAGGAACAAAGTATTTGTGCTTTGCTACTTTACAACTCTGGATTAAACACAATAATCCAAGTTTTATTAACATCAGTTTATTAAAACTAATGTGAGTGAGTTTACTGTATGAATTGAATCTTAAAAGCAGTTAAAATGAGGTAATTTGTTGTCCTTGTTGCTTCATTGTGTTTTTTTTTTCTGTATTGACTTAAAAAAAACAGACAACGTTGACATTTGTGACTCAGTTTTTTTGATCAGTACTGTTTTTTTTTAAACATTTTCCCTGAAAATGTCCAAAGACTTAAAAAAAAAATCCAGCTCAGGTAACTTTTGACACATCAACATCTAAAATCTTTTAAATTTTTTTTTTAATAGACCTGAAACTCCTCCAGGGAAACTCCAGAGAAGTCAGTGACTAACTGTGCTGATAATGTGATAACTGCAACCATCTTCTTTTCATTTAACTGAGTGATTTCCATTCAGCTGCGTCACCATTTCCTGTGCAGTCCACTTTTTTCCCTTTTTTCTTCCTCCTCCTCCTCCTCCTCCTCCTCCTCCTCCTCACTCATTTGGATTTAGTTGAGTGTTTTCCCTCAGAAACTCAGTGTTCAGGCTGCACAGACAGAAAGCAACCCAGGCTCGGCTCAACAATGGATCACTGACCCAAAAACCACAGAAGCAACACAGAAAAACGGTACGTTTGATTGCTTTTATGAACTGGATGCTGTTTTGAGTAAATAACGGGATTATCTTTTTTAAAGTAAAGATGCAGCTGAAGAAAATAACATTTTTATATTTATTGGCACTGATTATGACTAACATGGGTGAGTTTATATACGGTTTTGTGTTGTTTGACTTGATTCTGCTACTTTTTATTGTTTTTATTTGGGTTTTATATGTATTTTTGTTTTCATCTTTTCTGCTGCATTAACACCGGTTCGCCTACAGGGGGCGTTCGAGAGCTTTAAATCAGATCCATCCAGTAATCAATAGGTTTTTGCTCTCAGATGTGTATTTACTTTGACTTCATGCCACAACAAGGCTCTAATCGATTTTTGAGACAGTCTAAAAAAAACCAACTCCCCCACACACGTTTCCATCACTTCAGAGAATATTCACTCCATTTTCTTACCATTTGAACCAATATTCTCCTTAAAAATGCAAAGATTCACATCATGGAAACTTTTTTCCCTGTTCCTAAAAGTAAGGCATTCCTGTGTGAAAGGATCTATTGACACTCCGCAGTTGTCCTCAAGGTTTCGGAGTCGTTTTGTGGTTCTGATGTTGTGGCTGCTGGGTTTGAAGGAGATATATGGAGATAAAAAGAACGTCCTTGTCTTAAACTCTGCCCCAAAACTCATGTTGCAAGAGTGGAGCTCCAGCTATTCAGAGCATTTTTAGAAACAGTTGCACAATATGATTGTTAGAGGAATACAAGTTTTGGTTTTCAAAGGAGAGAGAGAGGGGAAAAAAAGGTTCAAACTTAGATTTTTCTGTCATTAATCAAAGAATGAGCAGAATATTTTGTGTTTTTTTTAACTCAAAACATTATGTTATTTCTCTATTTTCCTGGGAGTGTTTGCATAAATCTGAGCTGGCAATGGAACACCTTAAAAAAAACACACACATTTATTGTTGAAAATCCAGATGAAGTGATGAGTCTTGTGCCAAGCGCTGATAGATGAAACTGATGAACCTGACAGCAGCTTATTTTTTCCCACAGGCCCCACAGAGCAGAATGTGGTCTGTATGTAATCAGCCAGCTTACATTATTGTCTCCAAACAGGCTCAGATCAGCCACAGCCACATTTTCTGTCTTGCAGTGTGTCCAAATGGTACGTAAAAAAAACTAAAACAGGTGGTCTTCATCTTCTGGAGTGTGTCGCTTGCACTTTTAAAAAGGAGAGGATGTCTTTTGCTCCACAGGCTGCGTCTTCTCTCTCAGTCACATCAGCTCGGCGTTGACAAGATGCCCCAGCTTAACCGTGGAGTTAAAGAGCGGCCTCGGGTCTGGTTTGGAAAATTAAATGTGTGTTTGTGTGTGTGCGTGTGTGTGTGCTGTGGCTGAAATGTTGCTGTGAAATATGGAGGAGATGATTGTGATAATTTGACTTTTTTCCCCCCTCCTTTGACCCTGAGGAATGTGTAGAGGCTGAAAAAAAAAAAAATCAGTGGTGAGTTTTGGAGTGTGGCAGAAATCTCACAGAACTTTGTTCCCATTTACAAAACTGTGCAAATGTTTTAAATAGACCCTAATTTCTTTCTACTTTGCTTCCAAAAATGATTTTTTTTCATCCCTAAAATGATGCCAGATGTTTGTGTGAAAAAAGTTTGCCTTTAAAAATGAAATCTCACAAAGACCTGGGTCTGATTTGCATAATCCTGCAGCTGACTTATTGGGAAAACCGGAGTACCCGGAGAAAACACACACAAGCAAGAGCAGAACAGAAAGACCCCAGGTCCGAACCGGGGATCAAACCCAAGACCTTCTTGCTGTGAGGAGTCGGTGCTAACCACTGAGCAGTCGTGCTGCCAAAACTGAGTTATTTTTAATATTTTTTATTGAGATTCCACCAAGGAAATGGAAACAAATTATGACATTTTTGTGACAGGCTGCTAGAGACAAAGTGCTTCTGTTGCGTTTCAACACAACACTGACTGTTTATGCCTGAAGGATTCCTGCTCGCTTGAAAGATCTTCAGAAAATATGAAGAATTACAGAGTCTGCGAAAATGCAATGTGAATGCTGAAAGATTTTTGCCTAGCTAAAAAAAAAGCTAAAACAAGCATAAAAAGTAGCTGAAATAGCTTAAATTAGCACAAAGAGAGAGAACAAGCTTGTGTTTGCTGATTTAAGCTGTATGAAGCTGAAATTATGACAAAATTTTAATTTGAAATGAATGTAGCTAAGAAAAACCTCAAATTTGCGTAAAAGTAGCTAAAATCACACAAAAAGCTGAAAAAATCCTTAGAAATTAAAGTAGCAAAATGAAGCTGCAGAAGCAAAATAAAGTTAAAATTAGCAAAAGAAAAGCAGATGATAGCTAAAACAGCTGAAAATTCAAAATCAAAATCTGCAAAATAGAAGCCGAAAGAAGCTGAAATTAAGAGTTAAAAAAACTAGGAGTTTTAAAAAGTAGAACTATAAATAAAGGCAAAAAGAACAGTAATGATTTATAAACATTTTAAAGGATTTTAAGGATGTTGAAAACTACTCTACTCACTTTCAATGGGAAAAAAGTGGCTAAAAAGGCTAAAGTATAAATTGCTGAAATACCAGAAGTCATAAAGTCTTGAAGGAGCTGAACATGTTGATTTATAAATTGTTGAAGGAGCACAAAAATTGCAGAACGAGATACGTGATGAAAACATAGGAAAGAAAAAGTGATCTCAACTGTGTGAGATCTTTAGAAACATTCACACTAATATTGATCAAAACAACATTAAAATAAGAAATTAGAAAGAACTGACAAAAACTCAAGACTTTTTTAAAAGTTCTGTGGAGACAAAACACGAGGCATTCACGTTTTTAACACCTGTGGCTCCAGCAGGTGCAGACCGTCCTCCGTGTTGGAGCTCCGGTGTCTGTTGATGTGCAGCTGAAGAGTTTCACGTGTGTTTGTGAGTCGAGGCTTTGATGCCGTCAGAGGATGTGGTTGTTAACGAGAAGTCCAGATGCCACCATGTGGGACAATGAATCCCACAAAAACCAGTCAGCATCCTCGTGTTTTGTGCTCAGACAGAAGAGTTTCAGGAAAGATGGGCCTTTATGAGAGGGTTTTGTGTGAGGGTCTGTGTGTTTTTTTCCCTTTTCGACGCACCACTCAAACGACTGAATGCAGCTGGTTTTATAGATTAACTGGTGTAAGAATGTTAAATGTGGTACCACTGGCTAAACCATCTCCTTTTACATTTTATGATGCTTTATGAGGCATTAGCATCTAGCTGTGATGAGAAAAGAGAAAAGGCTGCAGTTATAAATGACAAATTGGATCCAAAGAGGTCATAAAATTTAGATTTTTAAACATTTTTATGTGGCTCATAAGAGAAAAACGTGTAATTAAGTCAATCAGGCTGGACTGCAGACACGTCTCGTCTCCATCTAAATGCTTTAATGGCTCCTGACCACTTGACCACTGAGTCACATACTACAGAGGATTGAAATTCATGTGGCGCTCTCATGTTCTTGTCTCATATAGTTTGGGTTTTAGGAAACAAATGAGCATTCACAGTCAACATCATTCCCATTGAAAAGCCTTTATTTAGTGAATTCTAGAGGCAAACAGGACAAATACAGGAGGTGTTGATGAACAAAATGTACAATTTTTGGTACTATGAGTATTAGGGCTATTTAAAAAGTGGTGGTGGGGCAAAATTTTCAGAAATAATTTGACAAAAGTAATATTCTGTAAGATGTAAGTGGTGAATTTAAATGGAAAAACTTACAAATGTATAAAAAAACTGAAATATGCGAGAGGATTCTGTCAGCTAAACTAAACATAAAGCGTGCAGGCCAGACTGGAATATAAAACAAAAAAAGGGCTGTAAATTCTAAAATAAATAACAAAATTGGGACTAAAGCAAACCAGAATCAGAGTGTGACGTCAATACAAAAAGACAAACGTCAAACCAAACGAGGTTCATTGGGTTTGAGTTAACCCAGGTTTGGCAGGATTACGTTTTTAATTGGGTTTAATTCTTCAAGGTTTGAGAACGTTTAGTTTAACCTTGTGGCTCAGCTCCAGGGCAATGCCTCCAAACAGGAGAGGAATGTAGATGCTCGCATTTACTGAATAACTCCAGTTAAATATTATTCAACACCTGCTAATGTTTGAGCACATTTTGAGTTTCAACACTACAACTGAATTTAGATGTGCACATTGTTATTTTTAGTGTTTTTATTGTCAGTTTAGAAAAAAGTAAACATACTAATTTTAAACATCTAGACTTATATCAAAGTTTTATTTGCCTTTAGTGACATGCAGCCTTATTATTGTGGATCTGAAAATCTAAACCTTTAAGTTGGCTTTTGAAGTGAGGTGGATTGAAAAATAAAAGTACAACACAGCTGGTAGAGGAGGAGTAGTAAAAACATCAAACATCTAGCCGTCACTTTAAGTAATGTTGCAGATACACGTTCTATTAGCTATTTTGTTACTTTTAGCATCTAGCTAATGATTTGTTTATTCTGGCTAGCATTGTGGTACTTTGACCTACTTTTTTTTCTACTTTTAGTATGCTGCAAACAAACTTACAACAGTTATTTTTTTATTTTTTGCTAATGATAGTTAATTTAGCTATAGTTCTGTTAGCTGTTCTGCTATTTTTTAAACTTTTAGCCAGGCAGTGAAACTTCTAGCTAGTGTTTCACTAGTTTTTGCTTGTTTATTTAGTATTGTGCTATTTTTTAGCATTTAACTGTCAGTTGCTACATTTAGCTACTTTTAACATCTAATTTAGCTAGTGGTTGCTACTTTTGCCTAGCCTTTTTGCTACTTTTAGCATTAAATTTGTATTTTTTTTATATTTAGCTTTAGCTACTTTTAGCTAAAGTTTTGTTTAGATATTTAGCTATTTTTCTTTATTTTTTCTGGACTTTTTGTTGTCAGCTATTGTTTTGCTACTTTTAGCAAACAGTTTTAGCTTCTTCAGCCAGTTCAACTTT
>JAUBOC010000043.1:7195321-7205407 GCA_032275365.1 Anablepsoides cearensis | reverse complement strand
CCGCCCACATTAAGACCTCCGCCAATCACAACTTGGGACGTCTCCGCCCACAGGACAACATGTTCTGCAGAAACCCCCTTCTCAGAGATGAGGTGAGGAGCTCATAGTACAGTCACTGCTCCCCTGCATCAAAAGGAGCCAGCTGAGGTGGTTCGGGAACCTGATTAATTCGTGTCCTGGGTGCCTACCTCTGGAGGTTTTCTGGGCATGTCTCATTAAGAAGATACTTGGGGTATACCCAGAACATGCCAGAAGGATTAGGTGTCCTCTATGGCTTGGGAATGCCTTGGAAAGTGGGAGGTCTGGGTCCTGCTCCTTTCTAAATCACAGAAAAGTGGCAGAAAACAGATGGATTAATGGGTAAAATAACTAAATAGAAATGTTGTTGGGTTTTGAAGCTTTTTATCACATTTAAACAGTTTGTTCACAGTTATGATCAAGATTCATTGAAGAATGCTCAGATACCTTTTTCATTATTTTTCTAATGAGACTTATTTACCATTTTAAATACATATTTGCCTGAATTTCTAATATTACCAAATTTCCCTGAAAAGGAAAATCAAATCATTGTGATGTCTTTCGTTTTCATGTTATTAATGAACTAGTTTAAAATTCTATGAGGGTGCAAATGTAGATTAGCTTAAACTGTAGTAATAATATGTGTTCTTTATGCTGCAAAGAACTCTTATTTCTGAGTATGGTGACATCTTATCCCCAAATTTACAATAACTAATGAGAGGATTTACACTGCCTCTGCAGGGTGGTGGTAAGTAAGTTCATCAGTCTACAAAGATCAGTCCACAACAACAGAGGAATGAGTACAACATCCGTATTTTCAAAATAATTTACCAAAGGCAGACTACATTTTGTAGAAGTCTCAGCTATATAAATAAATATATGGGTATGACATACATGCTGTCAGAATGTATCAGAATATTTGGGAAGCAGATGCCATCATGCAGCATATGCATACACACAAAATGTGTGGATTTTATTTTGAAATATGGATTTTTAAATAAAGAAAACAGCGATGCAGCTTCAGCTGGTATTTTGAATCAGCTGCCATATAATTAATTAATTTGGTCTGATTTTATGTATTGTCAGTTTGAGCAAATGGTTTGCATCATTGTTTATCTGAGTCGTAGATGTCAAACTAATCTTCACACAAATTCCAGGGTTCAAGGATTCTCAGCAGAACACTATTATTTCAGGATGCATTGTGTTACTTTCTGCACTTGTCAGCAGTGTTTGCAAAACTGTGGACCCTGCCTTTATGTAAATATGACTCCATTAAAATATTTAGATTTCTAAAATATGTTGTGCTTTTAGGAATAAATGAGCGAAATGTATTTCTGCACCTTGTTACGATTACCCTTTTTTTTGTTTGTATGAACAGCGTAGCAGACACTAAATCGTGGTTTTGTGTCCAAACATTATTAAAGAGGTGGTTGAGGAGCACTTTAGCTGTGAGAGGGGACCGTTCTGTAACTCTAAATATACCATCTTCACCTCAACATGTCCGGAGCAACAGGTTCTCTGGCAGCATCGCTCTCTTTGTGCCGTGTTTGCCTTGTTGCTTAACGTTTGGTTTGTTGGTGGTGTTTACACTGGAAACTCAACATGACAGTTATGGTGAAAAAAAGAGCAAAAGTGAGAGATTTGTTTTATTAGTGGACGTCATAAAAAAACCTCTCAAGTTCATACTGTACTTTAAAGAGATAATTAGGGTCGTTTGAAGCAGGAATGCTTTGAACACCTAATATCTTAGCTTTTTCAGTGACCTCAGTTTGAAGAAGTCAAGTTTAATTTTGAGCAGATTGACAAGCTAATAGCTAGTCTGAGCAGGGCCAAGATCAAAATGAATTTCTGTCAATTCCAATAGATGTTTTTTAAAAAACCTTTTTACTACAATAAGTAGTTATTCCAGTAAAAATATGACATTCCTGCCAGAAATGCTACAACTAGCTAATGCCCCTCTTTATGCTTCCAAATAACCATACGAGTCTATAAATAACCATATATGAGACATACATATGAGACTTACAGCAGTGTGAATGTTTATAAAGGGGCATTTGCATGGACTGCTGTGAAAGCTTTAAGATTGGAGTTTTAAAATGGGTTAAAAACAACTTTTCAAAATGTAGGTTTGCTGTCTGCAACAGGTAAGACCTTTCCACTGAACCCCACTTCCAAAGATCTAAACCAGGGGTCTGCAACCTGTGGCTTTGGGGCCACATGTGGCTCTTTGAAAATTTGACCAAACATAACATTATTTATTTATTTTTGGTTTTGGTTTTTATACTCACAACACTAATAAATTGTATGCAAATATGTGATCAATACTACTAATACAAAAATACTAATACAAAAAGTAAAACATGCTAGCCTGTTGTCTACATAAATAATCCAACTTCTTTCTATGGTCTTTCTTTCAAATCCAACAGGTTATCTTTAAACACTTTTAGGACTACATGATAATAAGAATTAGAAAAAAAATCTCTTGCTAGTTCAGCTGTACTAGTTTTTATGAAATTCTGTATAAACTATAGCCACTATTTTTATTCTTCAGTCCCAAAGTTTAAAAATATTAATAAATAATAAAATTCACATTATATTTTTTAGTTATATCACCTTCACTGGCCATAAAGGTTCACGGAAAAGGCCTTGAAAGGGCCCACGGACCACCAGTTGATAATCACAGTGAGCCGTGGAGTAGAAATGGTTCTTTTGATTGTAAAGGTTGCAGACCCCTGATCTAAACTATCATGTTAATGTTAATCTGAGAGCATTAGACCTTTAGGGTTCATGTGTTAAAACTCACTTTCTGCTACAGACTGGCACTCTGTGCTGCAGGAAGATTATGAATGTACCTGTTCAGACAGCTGAAGCGCCATGTTTTGGTCCTGAATCCTGGCTGTGGTTCAGAGGAATCTTGATCACCTGGTTTTTATGAAAAGATGGATTATAGTCGGTGTTCATCAAAGTATTAAAATCTAATCTTTTCCACTAGGTCCCATTAATTCTCTATTTGATTATTTTGTTTTCTTTAACAGAGAAAATCTCCACGTGAAGGGGTTTTTAATTTGCAGCACAATGTGTTAGCTGACAGGCGCTGAGTGATTTACCCACATGCTTGTGTTTGTCCCGCAGGTGGGCGGATGCTTTGCTGAGAAACATGACCGCCAACAAGAGCTCGAAGGCCGCGCCCCGTGCAGGAGGGGGTAAAGCTGCGCGCGACGCCCCTGACAGGTCAGTCGCGTCCACATAGTTTCAAAGAATCCGTCCTGTCTTTTTGCTCCGCAGCTCTTATCTTCAAAAGGCATCTCTCAGTTCACATCTGGGAAACGTAACCAGTGATTGTCAATCAAAGTATTTGCAAGTGTGATCCTGTTTCCTGGACAGAAGCCCCATCTACCTCTAAACTGGGAATATTGAGCTTGTGTTGGCATGTTGACAAATGACGGTACCCTGTTGGAAAAGAAAAACTAACTCTTGAAATGCTCCTGGATTTATTGTTTTTTTTTATTTGAAGAGTTTATCAGCTTGTTTTGACCAACTGTAGCTTATAAAAGCTGTTTATTCAGTTTTTAGAGTCTTTATTTTCACCATCAATCACCTTTTTTCCCGTGATCGTCTGGTTTTTGGTCAGTAATGCTGTCAACAAAGACATAAACAAAAAAAAGTTGCAATGTACAAATAAAGCACTAATTTACTCAACAGTATATCAGAACCGTCTCTCTCTGTTTTATCACAATAACTGTGCGTTTAACCCGTGTACTTATGAATACAATAAACTCTCATCTCAGGAGAGCATTTTCTATTTTTATTCCTTGTGGGCTCATCAGACGCACAGAAAAATAAAGAAGATTTAAAAAGAGAAGCTCCGTGTTTTAACAGATGGAGGGGATTTGTTTGCGCTGGACGCCGCTGCACGTCGTCGTCCTCAGAACTATGAAATTAAGCGGGGGGATCATTTTCAAGCACAAGTTACACAGATCGGAGGGTTCTTGCTCCGTGATCCTTTGTGAGGTAATAATAGAAAATTCACCAAGCTTTCTTTTCTTAAAATCTAGTTTAGTTAATGTTTTAAAGGAATCCAGCGAGATGTTTGGGCAACAGACAACACAGTGGTTGACTGATAGATATCATTTATGCGATAAACTTCATGCTGAAGCCTCCAAAGCCCTCAAATATGTGCCGAACGATAATAGAGAAATGAAAAAGTGGCAGGCAGCGGGTTGATGCTGAGCTGCAGCAGTAGCTGCTTCTGTAAGCTTTCTGCGCTCTCCATCTGGGTTGGGAACGGGATGTGGCTTGTGGTTAGCAAGTCCTGGAAGCCCGAGTGAAAGCCAAAGGCAAAGGTTGTGACGGACATTCAGCTCTTTGTACGATACAGCCTGTGTGGTCAGCCCAGCTGAAGCTGACAGAACTGGGATTGTTTTTACAAGCTTCATCTACATCACTAAGAATCCAAAGAAAATAGGAAGAAAAAAAAGGGAAAGAAATCAGCACATATTTTATATACCGTATGGGTGTCTGATTGCGAGGACTCTGTGGACCCTTCACATTTTGTTTTACAGTATTAAAAATAATGTCTTGCAAAGTGAGGCCGTGTTGTGGCTGAAATCTATCAGGAAGTCGAGTTTTGTGAAAACAGCAGGTAAAAACTTGCCTGTAAGTTTGGTTTAAGGATGTATCAGTAACACAACTGTCCAACATTCTTGAGTCTTTCCTCATTTTGTGATTGTTTGCCTCCCATGAGCCAGGATTTCTTACACTTTTTAATTTTTTGGATATTGTCTGATTTTGTGGACCATGACTGCACACTGTGCAGTCTGCTTAATAAAGGAGAAGAGTGGACAAGTGAAGGATAAAAGAAAAAACATGTCAGGTCTAAAACCTATCTATGGTAGATTAGGGGTGAAGTCATGTCTGAAAGAAACAGGAGAGAGATCTGATGAATCATCCCTCAGCTGATAATCTGCTGGATGCCAGGTTTTCAGCTGATAGCTCTTTGGAAATCACCTTGTTTGTGCTAATTTACCATTTTATACATCCAACTGGGTTATCGTTGGTATTTCTCAGACTCAACAAAAAAGTTGGGATGATATTACATTTTTTGTGATAGGCTGCTGTAAACAAAGAAAATGTGAAATAACACCTCAGCGATTGCCTTAAAGAACCTCACCGTTAGTGGGATTGTGTTTCTGTTTGTTCTGCTTGTTACCAAAGCATCAGGTCTTCAGAGAACACGACTTCCTGCAGTAGTTACGTTCACCGGCCAAAGTTTTGTTCAGAGTTTTCCCATGAAGCCGAAAGATGTTTGATTTGCCAGAATTTCTAGCAGCGACTCTCCGAAATCCTGTCAATCATCTAAAATAACTGACAGAAACGAAGCAGTTTGATTATTTAACGGGTTTATTTTAGAACAATGTTCAGGTGTTTCACACACCCAACTGACTGCATTTCTATTGGATCAAATTTACTGCAAAATGTGGTGTATTTTTTTCAGCTTAGAGAAGTGAATCCGAACACAAAGCAGAGAGCGTTACCTGAAACGACTTTTACGAAACTAACCATTATGGACAAAAACAGCAAAAGCAGGAGTTTAAAGTTTCACAAACGATTGCAAAGAAAAGAAGAAAAAAAAACACACAAGGACACACTCAATAAAAGGTTCAGGAAAAGACGGACTGGTGAGTTACAAAGTCAGTGGCTTAGCCACAAGTGAGAAGAAATGAGGTGGAAAACGCCTACAGGAAGAAAGCAAACTGGGACACAAAGGGCTCATAACAACAACAGGGAGATTCTTTCTTTTCTCTGTTCTCTGCCATTCCTTCTCTCGCTTCTCTTCAGAAAGTCTTTGTCTGCTGGCATTCTCGTGCTTCTTACTTTTGTAATAAAAGTTTGAATATTTTCTGCACGGCTTCCAATTTAAAAGAGTTAATAGGTCTTAATAGGTCTTGACAATATGAAACAATCATAAAAATTTGGTGTAAAATCTGTAGTTTTACATACATCTGCTCTTTCAACTAATTCTACATTTTTCACGAGGTGCATAATCAAAAAAAAAAAAAAAAGAAAAGAAAAATCCAGCTTTAGGTAAATAAAATAGATCTCCCGGAGCGTTGTGTCCTGGCAGTCAGACATTCTGAAGACACTCCCCACGCGGCCATATTTCTTTCTAGTGACACAACAACATGTCTGGCTTCTTCTGTTTTTTGCTTCTAGATCCCTCCAAAACAGGAAAAAGACACTCAAATTTCAATAGATTAACATAAAGGTAATGTCGACTACTTATGAGTGCACTTGTCAAGTGGAGGCAGAGCTATAAACATATAATTTATGACACAATATTTAACCAGTTTCTGTAAAATATCTCATTAGAGAAGAAATTATTTTCAGACACAATAAAGCATTGTGATGTCTTCTGTTGTAAAGGATTTAGAAAGAGTGATTTGTTGCTAATAAATGCTAAATTGTAGAATCTAAGCCTTTTAGTTTCCGATGTGTTCTGCCGGTGGGATGTGAGAATTAAAAATTTCAGGGCTAAATAGTAAAAAGACAATGTGAAACTTTGATTTTTGGTTTTAACACAAACACAAAAGGTTCAGGTCAGGTATCAGGTTAATTACATCACCAGGCAGGTGTGTTTTAAGTTGATGTGCAGACAGACATTTCCTGCCATCTTAGTCTCAGACTCCTCAAGGGGAAGTGAGATATGATTCATCCATGGTGCTCGGGGCTTGCAAGCACCCAGTCCATGTGAAATTCTCTCCAACCCGAGGAGAAAAAAGTGAAATCGGGGTAGGGCAGATAGGTGTGAAGCCAGATCTGTCCCGACCTGCGTTGTTGGATCACAATCCACAGCCTTCAGCTTCCTCCTCCCATAAGTCGTTATTCCAACTGAGACTGTGACATCAGATCTGCCAGCTCTACACTTTCACAATAATTAGTCAATGTCCAAAGAAATGAGAAGGTTTCTGGGAGACTATGAGTGTTCGGGTGTCGTCTGTCTCAAGTGGAAGTATTGCTTCTCTTTGGAAGACTTCAGGAAGGTGGGCACCATGAGAAAACTTGTGTGAGAACCAGACGGCGGTAGTGGATATAGAATCACTTAGCTGCAGGGACCAGAAAAGCCTGTGAGAACCTGAGAGGAGCTGTGAGGCTTTTGCAGGTAAGAGCACTTTATTGAGTCTGCGTTTCTGTGTGAGGTCCGCTGCGAAGCTCTTCAACGGTTTTTTGATTATTTGGAAAAATCCAGAGTGGCGTTTTTAATGTTGACCGTATTTCTTTTGGCCTGTTTTTTACTAATCTCAAGCTGCCAAAAGCCGAATTCTTTCCTGTGGTCGTTTTAAAGCACGAGGCTCGAGTTCTAATTCTGCTTTTGATCCTGGAAGTGAATTTAAAAGTGTTGTCCCATCTGGTTCACATCGAGTCTGTTACTTTTCTTGCTTCAAGGTTGAACGGACCTGTTGGCAGCTCTTACCGCTCGTCTCTTTTTGTTTTTTTCAACAATCTTTCAGAGGACTTGTAAGTTTCTACACTCATTCACACCTTCCTCTTTTTTTTTCTTTTTTAGGTCTCAGTCCACATCCCCGTGCCCGGTGGTCTCTGCCAGCCGGGTCCAGAGCCAGCAGCACCTCCTCAGCGACGCCGAGAACTCTGGCAAGCAAAGCAAGTACGCCAGGACCGACGGCAGGTTCCTGCTGCGCTCTGGATGGAGCAGCAAGACAGCTAGCCTGTGCAGCGGTGCCTCTCTCGCAGGTGACGCCGACCCTCAGGGCTGCCTCAACAAATCCAAGAGCATCAGCTGCCTGGACAACAGGCTCTCGATCTACAAGCCCCCAGCTCCAACCAAGTCCTGTCAGGAGAGTCAGGGTGCGCAGGAGCAGAAGGAGAACCAAGGGGATCTCCCTGCAGGAGAAGGACTCAATGGTCGGCCTTTGAGCTGGAGCACAGTCTCACTGGGACCTTCTTCTAACCAAGGCCACAAGCGCACCCTCTCACTTACTCACTCGGGAGTAGGCGTCCCCCCCACCACAATCCGCAAAAAGATCTCAGAATGGGAGTGCAGGCGAGTGTCTCTGCCTAGGATGAGTTTGTGTCTGGACAAAAGAGGAGGGGATTGTGTGGGGGGTAGCGAGGGCTGCCCGAGTCTGCTGTCTTCTCCTTGCAGCGAGAAGACTTTTGATTTCAAGGGCGCGCGCAGGATGAGCACGGCCTTCTCCGAATGCTCCTTCGCGGGGACGGACAATGAGGACGGCGTTCCAGAGAAAGACGGCCTCGGTCGCTTCCAGAAGCGCAAAGTCAAGGCCGAGTCCTCGGGAGCGTTTGTGCGAACCCTGTCCGCTCGCAAGGAGACGTCAGCCGTCCTCAACAGGATACAGAAGATAGAGCAGGCGCTGAAGGAGAACCCCAGCCCCCCACCTCCCCGCTACCTGAGCAACTGCTACGCTCCGGACAGGATGAGGCAGAAGTCGTTCGTGATAGGCGACGATCTGGACAGCACGTGCGCCAGCAAGCGCAGCAGCATTTGCTCGGTGGCCACCGAACCCGACACCGTTTCAGTCTCGGAAAAGCTCTCCAAGCTCAGAAAGAGGTTTAGCGTGAGCTCGACCAGGTCTGAGAGCCCAGAACCGCCGAGCCAACAGACCTCAGCGGGCACACAGATCAACCCCTTACCCAAACCCAAACGCACTTTTGAGTACGACGCCAAAAGGGACCAAAAGGGCGTTTTGCCAGCCAATGGACTACCTCCAGACAGATCCTCCGAATCTCCACCGCCGCTGCCCCTGACCCCGGCGCCCGGCGCGACGCGAACGCCAAAGAGCGAGGGGAGCACCCCCGCGAGAACCCACGACAGGTGAGGTTTAGCTTTGCTTCCTGTACTCTCACAGCTAAGGCATGCCTCTTCACTGCACCCTCGGGTATAGCTGCTCATGCTGACGATGGCTGGTTTGTTTTGGTTTGCAGAACATTAAAAATGTCAGATGCGTTCCAGAACTTTGTGATGCTCTATAAAAAACGATTTGGCAACTTGTAGAGCGTTTTCACTGTAAAACCTACATTCTTTCTCATACAGAGTAGCAACAGTAAACTAATCTATATTCAGTGAATCTGACCTTTGTCTCACTTTTACTTTTAGTTTATAGCTTTTGAATCAGATGTACTCCCTTTTTTATGTGTGAGGGTGTTGCCTCACCAGATTGTTCCTATGTGAAATCCTCAAATGTTCATCCCTTGGACTCTGTTTAACATTCCTGTGGTTCCAGCAATTTCAGGCCAGGCCTTAAAACCACATGCTGCCGATGTTGTGTTGTGACCATACAGTAAATCCTCTCACTCAACTGTCTCTACATGGGATGTGTGTCCTAAAAGTTGGATTTCTCATGTTTACTGGTTGCTTTTCTAGAACCTCATTGGGAATCATTTGCAGTGTCTCTTGTTCTATTGGTACTTGTCAGTTTTTGAAGTTATTTGACTACCTGTTTGGAATTTGAACTACCCATCTGGACTGTTTTATACCAGCAGTGTTTTTCCTCTGTCCCTTTTTTTGTATTACGCATACTTCCTTCAAGACTTTTCCTTTTTGTCTTTTTTTTTTTCTTTAAATTTATGCGTCTCGGTCCGCTTAACTTGTCTGAACGTTTGTCCAGGGAGTCGTGCGAGTCAGAGGACGCTGCCAGTCTGCCGTCTTCGCATCCGTCCTCTCCCACGGAGAACGGCGCACTGACCACAGACCCACACAGTCGACCCAATTCAAAAAGCACTTTAGAGGAGAACGCCTATGAGGACATAGTAGGTGAGTCGAAATGGATTTACTGACATAAAACCAATCGGCAACTGATTTATTCATTAAAACTTAGCTTTTTTATTTCACCCTCTATATCTGTGATATATTTGAATATATTGGAGTTTTTGTCATGGAGAAAGACATGAGGAAGCAAACTTAAGAAAATACCAACATTTATTTTACTCTTATAATCTTAGTCTTATAATGTCAAAAACCCTTATTTATTTATTTATTTATTTATTTATTTATTTATTTATTTATTTATTTATTTATTTATTTATTTATTTATT
>JAUBOC010000043.1:7180389-7192486 GCA_032275365.1 Anablepsoides cearensis | reverse complement strand
CTCCCCCCCCCCCCCCCCCCATGCATTTTTTTATTTGGTGAAAATGTGTGTCAGTATGAGCACAGCATGATGAAACCTGGATTTCACATGCATGAGAAAAAGTTTTCTTTCTCTGAAATATGGTTCATGGTAAACGCCTGATGACTACCGAATAAGGGCTTGTATATAAGTGTATTATTACTTCTTGGTCCCTTTCTCGCTCATGATTTTCTTCTACTTCTTCTTTTTATTTCTTTTTACCCAGCTGAGGATGTGCAGTACTTGAGTGAGTGTCAGGGCATGACAGATTTTTTTTATTTTTTATTTTAACAAAGCTCCCATTGTTCATGCAGAACTATGAGTGCAGAAAGTGCAGTTGGAGACTCTTCACAGGGTTTGTTCTTGACCAGAGCGTCGTCCCTGAGTGGGTCTGAACATAACGCTGCAAAACACAACACAGGAATATAAACCGCCTCAAAACAAAAGTTAAAAGTTCAGAAAAATCTTTGCAAAAAGCGTTTGAAGAAACAAAGAAAAAGGAACAACTGCTTTTGGTTTTGTTGTTCAAGCTCTTTCAAAATAAGGTTCTGGTGTTTTTCTGTTTCCTGACACCTGCGTCTGATGTTTACACGCAGAGTGACAGACTTTTGTAATCTGTGTTGCTACAAGTGTACAACAGTCTGTGATCTTAAAGGACTTTTTAAGTGCTTTTATCTGGTGCGGTTGATGAATGGAGTGCTGATGAGTGATATGTTTGCAGTGTGGATGAATCACACCGTGTGCCTCAGTGACTCTATGATTCAACCGTCTGCTCCTCTGGTTGTAAATAAATGTGGGTCACTCTGTGGTGCAGATTGAACCGACTCTCAAGTAATGCTTCTGAGGAAAAAATGTGCAAAATAGGTGCATTTAGCTGACTGATAGTTTGTAACACCAGCAAACGCTTGTTGTTTTTGATCACTAGTATGTTTTATCACACTCCTTTCACTTTTTATCTTTAGTAGATACTTGGGCAAAATAAGGCCCTAGGGCCTTAAGAAGCCATTAAACAATTACTCTGTGGCCCTTGAAGTTCACAAATGAGGAAAAACTACTTCAAATAAACAATGAAAGCCATCCATCCGTTCATCCATCCATCATCATGTCTGTGGTCAAGTTTTGTTTGGGGGCAACAGGTCCAGGAGGGAAACCCAGTTATCCTTCTCTCTGGTAACACTCTCAAGCTCCTTCTGGAGTCCTCTGACCCGAGAGCAGTGTTGTATAAAGTACCACAAAGTGATACTTGAGTAAAAGTACAAGTATCTTACCAAAAAAAATTACTTTGGTAAAAGTGAAGTCTCCTTTAGTAATATTAATTGAGTAAAATTCTTAAAATATCTGATATTTTCTGTACTTGAGTATTAAAAGTAAAAGTATTGATTTAAAATGAGCAGTTAGATTTTACATAATGACATTTATTAGGAGGTGACCTTCCTAAAAAATGCAGAAATGACTGTTGTATTAAAATAATTAGTATATGTTAAATTTAGGATGCACTAGTCCAGCTGCTTCAGTTTATATACATATATCAAGGCTGCCCAAACATTTTCCCCAAAATGAAAATCTATTCGAGGGCTGCAGCCAAATGCAATAATGTAATTCATGAAATACAAATACTTCTTTGGTACAGTCCTTTTACTTTAATGATTATGTCCTGCTGGAGTGTGACATGATTTTTTATGTACAAACTATCAGAATTTTATATATTTATACTTCTCATTCAACCACAATTAAATTCACTCCCTCTAGGAGGCACAGTTTATATGGATACTATTTATTTTTTACAAGCAAAAATTAGATAAAAGTAACAACTTCCTACTTCTTGCCTTTTTTTAAAAATGTAAGAAGTAAAAAGTGCAGATAATTGTGTGAAAATGTAAGAAGCAGAAGTGAAAAGTAGGCTGAAAAATAATTACTCAAGTAAAGTACAGATACCCAAAAATTCTACCTAAGTACAGTGAAGAAGTATTTGTACTTAGTTACTTTACTAAATTGGCTGAATTGCATATTTGATCCTTTAAGTAAAAATTAAAAGTTTGATTAAAATTTTAAAAGCAGGAGTAACAGAAGAAAAACACACAAAAAAGGCATTTATATGGCTTCTCATAAAAGCACTAAATTTGAAAGTGTTTATCAAACAAAAAGCATTCTTATTTGCAAAGCTAAGCTAAAATATGAGGCTACAGATGATAATAAGTTGAGACCCGTTCAACAGCCGGCCCTCTGGAAACAGCCGAACCTACCATCACTAGTCCACCCACCCTCGCACCGTAGTGTCTCGTCTCTCTAATGTCCTCATGAGGTAAACTGATACTGACATTGTTGGTGTAGTTTCTTCCACGCCTCGCCCTGCCCACAGCGTGCATTGTGCTCGCAGAAAAAAGTGCGCAATCCCAACGTGCAGCCGAGGTGTGTCCTCCGCCTAACGTCATGCTGCGTGTCTCTGGGAGTGTGTCGGAGTGAGTGCTGGATGTTTGTAATCAGAGCAGTAGATTAGTACCCTGCAGTACATAAGTAGCTGTGCAGACGTATCATTTTCCCAGCAGGCTCTTATTACAGCATTGCTCCAGTTTAATGGAGCTGCGGCACGACGTGGGGCAGAGCGGGACCCTCTCCTCCTCCTCAGCTGTAACGGCGCACAGAAAATTACCCCGCTCTGCTAATTGACTGTGTGACACAACATGACGCTTGTGAAATACTCCAGGCTGCCGTCTGTGTATGTTTGTACGGGCCGAGTGTTTGTACCGGTGGAATAATTAACATAAAAATAACGTAGATAACTAAACAGTACTCTGCTTGTCTTTTTATCTTTGATATTAAAAAAACAAACACTAAGTCACTGTTTAGGTTCACTGGGTTTTCCACTAATATACTCAGGAAGTAAGGCCACAGCTACCAACTGAAGTCTTTCTTTGTTGGTTTCTGCTGACAGATAACACTGATTTTCTTCCATTTAAAGTTCCCTTCATGCATTTCAGCCCCATCTGGCTCTGTTTTTATTCTTTTCTGTGGGTTTTTCTTTTTCTTTCTTGTTCTCACAACCTTTTTCAGACAATGCCAGAAACTATTCTCGGAGCACATGTCTGAATAGACACAGACCGCGGCGTTACACAAGTTCTTCCCTTTGTTGGTGTTGGTCTTCTGCCAGGTGACATCAGTGAGAGCTGCTCGCTGTTTTGTAATGCTGAGTCGCTTTTCTTTTTTTTTCCTACGAAAGTTATCGTCTCACGAGCATCTATAGAACAGTAGCAAACATCTGCGATTTCCACATTAGGGTTTCATTAGTCGTCTGGCAGTTGAGATGCTGGTGTGAGCGAACAGTGTCACCTTAGAGCTTGTTTAGGACTCAGTAAAGTAATTACAGGCCTGAAAGTTTTAAGAGAATGCATACACATAATATTTGTGTCAAATAGGAGGCATAATGTGTTATTTTTTTTATATTGATATACATTTATATACAAGCTACTTTTATTACATAGGGTTCTGTATGATGTTTTCATGATTAAACGCAGCAAAATAAACTATTTCAAAGGTAACAGATCTTTGTAATACTTGGTTTATTTACATAATGATTTAATTGCTGGATGTTCGGCCCCTCAGCTGTTGACTTGCAGTAACTGTGGCTCATGGAGTAATTTAGTTTTTTATTTAGACTAAGATCATCTTATGTTGAGAAAATACACAATTGTACTTGTTTTGATCAAATATTAACAGTATTTTGCGTTATCTCAAATATTACGTTGGTACACTTAAAGTATGTGTTGTGAATAACTGCCAGCTACTAATATGAGTTCAGCATTTTAAAAATTTGTTGAGATGTAGCCACTTCTTTCATTTCTGAGGTCAGTTGGCCATGGCAGCCATCTTGAATTGGGTTGCCTCTAAAGATTTAATCAGTTACAGATGAGATAATTGCTTTCATTAAAACCCATCCATTGGCTCATGAGATATTTTAAAAACAGACAAACACAGCGCCAGGTTATAAAAATCATACATTAATGCTACAAAATATCCCTTTTTTTATAATTTGAATCATTAGGAGGAAGAGCCTCATCTTCCTCTGTTTCTGCAGACATTCTGCATGCCTGGACAGTGACTCATCAGCAGAGTTTTGTCCAGGAGCTTCAGCTGGACCCACAGGACCCTATGGGGCTCATTGCCAACAGTAACTGTTTTGAAAAAAGGGAGTTCACTTGGACGAGCCGAGACTGACCTTTGACCTACCTTTCATGACTCATCTCGTTTTAGAGTATCCAAAGGGAGGCCCTCCTGCGCCCCCAGACAACCTTTACTGCCCCCCGTGACCCCGCAGCTTCATCTGTCTTCTGTCAGAAACAGACTCTTTCTACGAGGAGCCGCTGGCTTCACCGCTGACACCAAATTCTTCTTTAATCTCCTCAGAGAAAGAGAACCCGTACGAGGATGTTGACCTGAAGCGGAAGAGTTTCGGTCGGAAGTCTGGTCTGCCGGAGGGCAGCCGATCGTGGACCACAATGGACAGGAAGCTGAGCTCCCCACCTCAGGTAAGTCAGGGGGTTGTTGGCATTAGCGGCACTCTTGTGTTTTCCTTTTAGCAAACACAACACAGGTTTTTTTCTTTGATACCGAACATATCCTGTCTGGGAGTCGGTGATAAGTCATTGATAGGATCTTTAAAAGAATGTCACGACTCAGTTGTGTTGTTGGAGAAAAGGGGGAGAAAGAGATGCTTCAGGATAAACTTAAATAAACATCACACCATGGGGTCTAAATTAATATTCAGGGAATATAGGAAGAGTGTGTATTTATGTAAGTAATTTAAAGTAGTTATTACCCTCATTCAAAGATTTTTATTTTAATCCTTTAGAAAAGTTATAAGCTTGTTTGGAAAACAGTTTATACAGAAAAATTACTTTAAAGGGATGATTTTCTGTTCACATGTCCCCCATAACAGATTTTTAAAATGAGTCATTACCTACATTTCATTACACATTTCCTAGATTTGTTTCACCCACACTAAATGATGCAGTAATTATGCCAGGCCTGTATGTGGTGCTGCAGCAGTCCCACAGAAATACACCAAATACAGGAAACAAGACATGAAGCCTGCACTTACAGCGTACGCTCTGTGGTTCCACTGTAAACAAGGCTGGTGAATACAAGAGCAAGAACACATTCAGATGGAAATAAAAAAAGCAAAGAAACAACTGTGATCACTTTAGCTCTTTTAGTTTAGTTTAGTAAATTAGTTAAGTAAATTTATTCATTTTCATTTAAAAACAAAACAAATACTATACATACAACAAATAATACAAATCACAAATAAAACGAAAGGCAGCCGATAGAAGATTTTTTTATTAACATCTGCCCCTTTTTCCAAATAAATAAATAAATAAATAAATTCAAACAATTATATTCTTCAAATAACAAAACATAACAAAAAACTTCAAGTCCTTCTCGAACAACAGTTCTTATTAATGTTATTAATGTTATACAATTTCATATTTCTTCAACAATCTGACTATCATTCTCTTAAACAAGTTTATTGAGCCAGCATTTTTATAATCACATCCAGATTATTCCACAGTCTTATTCCTTGTACTGAAGTACATCAGTCCTTCAAATTTGTTCAAATTTAAGGCTTTACAAACATCTCTAGCACACTTAAAGTGCCTGTGACATGCCTATCCTTCAAATACAAAAAGTCAAAGAAAGCATCTTTATACTTAAGAAAATTGGCATAGTACACATGATTTAACCCATTTTGTCATATAACTGGCCTATTTTCTTTTGAATTTGGCTTAGCCAAAGTGAAACAGGAAGTGACATCAAAGGGGAACTCATTAACAAAATTAACCCACTGGTCTCGGTTTACTAAAACAAAATGATTTAAACTTTAACTCTTCTACATATCTCTTTGATAGAGACTAAAAATAATCTAAAGAAACATCAGATTCTTCTCTACAGTCTGTTTTGTTAGCGGTTGTAACAATGCTCTGTTTACATGCTGACATCCCCCTTTGACATCACTTCCTGTTTCTTCACAGACAAATATCTCAACAACCGTTCATCTCAGCGACGTGAAATTAGTTTTGCAACATGTTATCAGTGTTATCTTTCCAAAAATGCATTCATGTTTATTACAAGAATTTGACCTCACAGGCACTTTAAGATTATAATTACGTACTCTCTTAACAAAATTTAATTGGATATTTAAAGGTAATAATTTTTTATGAGCCTTATACATAATCTGCAAAATATTATTGTCAACGAATTCGTAAAATTTCAATAATTTCAACTGATAAAATAATATATTTGATGGGTGACTGTAATGTTTTCTGCTGATAATTCTTACAGCTCTTTTGTGTAAAATAAAGATGGGATTTGTAATTGTTTTACATGCTTTACCCCAGACTTCAATACAGTAAATCAAGTGTGGAACAATTATTACATTATATAACAAAAACAAAGCTTTATCATTAAATAACTCCCTTACTTTGTACAATACTGCAATTGATTTGGCTATTTTTGTTCTTAAATAATTTTTGTAAGATTTCCATGTCAGCTTTTCAGCAATAATAACAGCCAAAAACTTCCCCTCATTGACTCTGCAAACCTCAACATCAACTCTAAATGGAACATCAATAGTTCCCTTTCTAAACAGTACAGACAGAAAAAAATGTGTTTGTGATTCATTTAACCAGGAAATAACGCGGAAGATCCTTAACTCTTAGTAAAAAGGGCCTCAGTAGGTGGCTAACATCTCTGTTTACCTTCAGCAAGATATCAGTCTGAGAATGTCAGGGAGGAAAATAAAATCAACCACAAATGGCCCTTTATGTGCATAACCGAGGTACTCCCTGCCATTTTACTGCTTAATCGCTCACTACTGTACCATTTCTGAAAATCTGAACTTTATTGTTTTAGAATTGGATTTATGTGACTCTGATTTAAGTTTAACCATATAAGAATCTTTCCTAAATAATAACCCAACCTCTTGGTTGAGACTGAAAAAGCAACACTGAGGCTGAATATGAAAAAAAAAGGTGGGAACTGATGTTGGCTATTATTCATTTTATTATCTGATTTATTGTCTGAACCAAGCAGTTTGAGCAACGACTTCCATCGTTTCAAGTGTTTACAAAAAGTTGATGAATGAACGCATGAATGAGGAGTACCAGACTGCTGTGTTTTCTTTGTAACTAGCTGCCCTCCAAACCCAGCAGCCAGTCTCTTCGCCTCCCCGGTCCGAGCGACAGGAAGAGCCACCAGACGTCGCAGCTGTCGAAGCGCTACAGCCACGACGAAATGCTGCTCATTCCCCAGATCGGGGTCTCAACGTCACCCTGCAGCCTGCTGGATGAGAGTCTCTGCAGCACCAGTGATACCCTGTCTTCACGCAGGCACTGGAGGATCCCCAAGGTACACACCGCCGGGTCCTACACAAACAGCTACAGAGAGTTCCTGCCTCACAGACCGGCTCCGGTTTCTGAAGTCAGAGCAGTTCTGGATCATTAGTAATCCCTTTGTTTGGAAAATACGGTTTTAAAGATGCAGTGTCTTCATGCATGCATAATTACTGTGAGAATTTCAGCCCTCGAGGGTAATTTTCTCAAGAACTCTCTCTGATGGATTTGGGTTTAATCTTCTAAATCTTTAACATACATGTCAAGTATTTGACACTGTTGTTCTTGGTCAGGAACACGCTCGCTTCCTCTTTACTCAGGATCAAAAGGCAGGCAGAGCTTTGAGTTCCTTGTGGAGAACTTCCTCTTGTCTCTGTTTACAGCTGGTCCAAAGGATCAACTCCATTTACTGCACTAAACGAGGGAAGAAGAGGCTAAAAAAGCTGTCTATGTCCAATGTTGAGACGGCGTCTCTCCGAGGTAAGACTCCCTCTTATCCGCAGGCCCGATAAGTGACTAAATATTTACACCTCCTCCACCCACAGAGAGCTCTCGTTCTGTTTTTCTCATGACAAACATTAAACTACCCCCACAGAACTGCAGAAAATCTAACAGTTTGTCTGATATTTGTCTTTAGATGACAACAGTGAGAGTGAGAGTGACTCTGATGACCGGTTCAAAGGTGAGATATCGCAGCTTTCATGTTCAAAGATAAAGAACAAAGCTTCTGTTTTCTATTGATCAAGTGACCCACCTCGAACAGATCTGCAGCTGATACATTTTAACACACAAATCAACACATAACCAATAAAAACAGTACATGTGTGAAAAGAGGATTCAATTTCCTGACTGGCTTTAGGCTAATATCTTGCTATGGGTTTTTAATTTTTGGCTATAGATGTTTCTTAGTGATGTTCACTTCCCTCCTCAGCTCACACCCAGAGGTTACTGAAGCTGCAGTCCATCCTCCGACGAGCCCCGAGCTACCGCACGCTGGAGCTGCAGCTCATCGAGTGGCAGGAGAGAGAGCTCTTCGAGTACTTTGTGGTGGTCTCGCTGAAAAAGAAACCCAGCAAGAACTCCTACACCCCCGAGGTCACCTATCAGTTCCCAAAGGTAAACGACTCAATTACAACTCCAGCTGTTAAGTGATCTTTATTTATGTTTTATTACAGAATATAAAGTACATATCTGGAATAGCAGCTCAAAAATTGTACTGCAAAAAATTGGTAATTTCATTGGCTGTCACTGCGCCACACTGTAGCCAATTCATAGGGACTTACTCATGTGGCCGACAAAACCCCAAAAACATAGTCTGTGTTTGAGTATCCTACATGACCGACAATGTCCCAGGATTCATTGCGCTGTCAGCAAACTAAACAGAAAAACAAAGATAGATGAGGTTTTTTTATGGGGGAGTTTGGAAATTCATCACGGGCGGAATAATTTGTTTTTAAATATATTTAAAAGCAGATAAGGGTTAAATAATTTTACCATTATTTAACCAGGCAGATCCCATTGAGATCAGATATATCTTTTACAAGGGCAGCCTGGGCTGGGAAACATTCCTTATTTAAGCTGATGATTAAAGATAACACAAATATGCAGTAAGTACTCATACTGAAGATATACCCAAATTATTGATGCTTTTATTTATTTACTCTTAACTTTTTTTTTTATAATACTGAATTTTGTGAAGTTATACCATGAAGAGACAACTAGACAGGTGATATAAAACATTGCATCATGGTAATGGGGCAGCAGGTAGGGTGTGGTCTTTGTGCAACCCCTGAATTGAGACGCAGCCAGTGTCACCAGCGTTTCCAAGGTTTTCCTCAGGGTCTCCTCCCATATGGACATGCAGGAGGCATCCTTACCAGATACCCCTGAACCACCTCAACTGGCTCCTCCGGATGTGGAGGACCAGCGGCTCTGCTCTGAGTCTTTCCTGGATAACTGAACTTCAGCTACCCTGAGGAGAAAACTTATTTCAACTGCTTTTATTCGTGATCATGATCTTTTGGTCAATACCCAAAGTTTGTGATTATAGTTGAGGGTAGGAATGTAGAACGACCAATAAATAGAGAGTTTCTCCTTACAGCTCAGCTCCCTCTTTGCCACAACAGTCTGGTATTTATACATGAACTCCTCCACTTGAGGCAGAACTTGATTCTGTACCCAGAGAGAGCAATCCACCCTTTTCCAACTGAGGACCACAGAGTCAGATTTGGAGGTGCTGATCCTCATCCCAGCCGCTTCAACAGGACCACATCATCTGCGAATAGCAGAGGTGGAATCCTGAGGTCACTGTCTGTAACTGAGAACAGAATCGAGGAAAACGGGCAGCTCTGGCAGAGTCTAACTCCAACTTACTGCCGGCAATGCAAACCAAACTCTCGCACTGCTTCTATAGGGACTGAACGCTCCCTGTATTGGTATCATTGTTATTCTAAATATTACTGCAAATCATTATTTTGAGAATAAACAATGGTGACATAAAAGTTCACTTTGCCTCTGTCACTGGTTATAACAGGGACTTTGTGTTTTTGTTGACAGTTAAAATTGTTGTGGGCAGTTTTATGTCATAACTCAGAGACCCCCGTGAGTCTGCTTGGACTTAAAAATAACAGGAATTCAGTCATGTGACTCTGAAACGCTGTCAGTAGTTAGAAAATAAATTTCAAAGTAGTTCAGTTGAGCAGAATTGTCCTTCGGGGGGTGGGGGTGTCCATCTCTGCCATCCAGGCGGGCGGACGGCCACTCTGCAGCCGAGTCAGTGGGGACTGAGTGGGGTTCAAAGGTTCAAACTTTAACATGAGACATTTCAGGCTGGTTTATTTTTAGGTTCTCTGTGGACAGCTTTATAAAAAAAGATAACAGTCTTGTTGCCTCCTCTTGCAGCTGGAAAGGCCCACCAAGCAGATGAGGGAGGCAGAGCAGAGGCTCAAAGCTATTCCTCAATTCTGTTTCCCAGATGCAAAAGACTGGAGTCCTGTTTCTGAGCACACCAGGTATCCTCAACACAAACTCATCATCGTTCTTCCTACAGTTTGTGAAAGAAAACTGATCATTCCCACATGTTTAAACGAATGCAGATGGGATCAAATCTGCCTTTTATTACAAACTTGTGCCACTTTCTGCATTATCTATGTGTTTGAGCTGATTTTGATTATTTCTTTTTCAGTGAGACTTTCTCTTTCATGCTGACCGGGGAGGACGGCAGCAGGAGGTTTGGGTACTGCAGACGCCTCCTGGTAAGCTCCCGCTCAGCTCCTGTCCCCCCCCCCCCCGCCCCCTGCCGAGCCACGTTTGTTGTGACAGTTTGAACACGTGACGCCGTTTTCCTGAGATTAAAACCAACAGGGGAAAAAAATAGATGCACGAAGAGACTATCTTTCTGACTGTTTTAGCAGCTGACCAGGAAATAGCTTCACATGATGTCAGTGGGAGAATAACAGACATGCAGACCACCCGTTTAAACATCAGTTATTTCAGTTTGTCACAGCCTGTAAAATAAAATTTAACGGTTTCCATAAATCTGTCATTGCAAATGGATTCTGACCAAAATGTTGCATACCATCAAAATGACTCGAATTTAGTCAAAGTTAGAAAAATGCATAGAAAATATGATAATAAAAATATAATAACTGGGGATAAAGACCCAGCTAGGATGGACTCATTTACTTTAACAAGGGTTTCTCAGGCGAAGCAGGACGAACAGAAACCAGGAAAAATCCAAACGCCGTCATTCTGGAACATTTCCTCTCTGTAATGAGGCTGTGTGGCGCTTTGAAGTGTTCTGCTGAGCCTCCCGTTTAGCCTGCGGGCTGAGAGCATGACTGTGTGGGATTCTGTGACTCCGCAGCTGATTTTGTCAGACGTTTAGTTTTTCCCGAGCTTGTGTTTACGCTGCTGCGCTGCGTATGTTTGCGAATGTTTACTCTTGAGTTTGTTTACAACCGTGCTGTGCGCGAATGTGAGATCTGTATTTTTTTTTTGTCCGATGACAATATTTTTAACCCTCAGTTATGCCCGATTTGCTCTCTTCTGAGATTCAAGAAAGGCCGATTTTAATGAAGGTAGAATAACAAGAGAGCTGCTCTCATCCAGTAACTTTGTTTCCTCCCTGCTGTCCCGTCCAGCCGTTGGCAGTAACCGAGCATTCCTGAGGACTTGAATCAAGCCCCACACAGTTGATTTAATCATCCATTTGGAAAAGCAGAGGAGAAACAAGAGAGGAAAATTGTATACCTAATATGGACAAGTGAATTGGCGCTTGTTGAGTGCTTGTATCCATTTGTGTCTTTGTGTTCTGAGGGTTTGGGTCGGCCGCTCCTGGTGTTTCAAAGCACATAATGGTTTAGAAGAGAGCAGAAAAGATGATCAGCAGGAACAGATAAACCTGTGTTTGAGGAGGAGGTTACCACATAAAAAGACTTTCGCTCCAGAGGACAGATTAAATTAAAGACCTCCGCGTGTTATCCTGCACTGCCCCGGCTGTTTGCATGACTTCTTCCTCTTCTCATCATGATTTTTTTTTTGTTATTATTTTTATAAACAGTCCAGTTTATTCAGGCTGTGAACAGAGACAGTCTCTGATGAGTCTAAAGAATACCATTAAAGTGCCTGTGACATCAAATTTTTGTAATAAACATGAATGCATTTTTGGAAAGATAATAATGATAACATATTGC